>JAJQOW010000903.1:0-75136 GCA_037975125.1 Latrodectus hesperus
GGATGCATCAGTTGTCAAAAAGTGAAGACAACCAGACACACCAAGTCAAAATTTGGAGAATACCAAGTTCCAGATTCAAGATTTAGTGTAGTACATATAGATTTGATTGGCCCACTACCACCTTCGGAAGGCATGGAATACTGCCTAACTTGCATTGATCGGTATTCTTCCTGGATAGAAGCAATTCCTTTACCTGACATAAGAGCTGAAATAGTTAGTAGGGCTTTCTACAACAACTGGATTAGCAGGTTTGGTGTCCCTGCTCAAATTATAACAGATAGAGGAAGACAATTTGAATCCCAATTATTCAGATGCCTTGCTGCTATATGTGGTGCTAAAGTATCGCATACTACCTCATATCACCCTCAGTGTAACGGAAAAATAGAGAGACAACATAGGATCCTGAAAGGTGCTATAAAAGCACATAACAACATAAGGTGGACTGAATCCCTACCTACAGTACTACTTGGTTTGAGAGCTGCCATTAAATAATTTTTCTGGGTTTAATTGCCGTGCTCGCGAATGCACTGGTTGTCCTTTGGTAGTAATGTAATGCTTGACATCGTGTTTGGTATAAGTGTTTAAGACATGAGGTTTAGTAATGTCTGGGTACAATTTAAGTAGTTCACTAAATTGTGATGTATTATTTAATGTACTGATACACAATGCATCAGTAACAGTCATAAGTTCACTTCTTATGGACAGTTTTGTGACATCATCAATTAATTTTTTGTTGTGAATATCAATTAATAACTGAAAATGATTTAGAAAATCGGCGCCTATAATGCCTTTGCTCACCTTTGCAACAACAAATGGCCACTGGAAAGCACGCCTGAGACCAAAATCTAAAGTCATGGTTTTCACACCATATGTTGGTATTTCTGTTCCATTTGCTGCATATAAAACATACGAACTGGGAGTAGATGTTTTTGCAGTTGCCGGAATTAATGAGAGATCTGCACCACTGTCAATAAGGAAACGCAGTCCAGTCGTTCTATCTTTAACAAATAAACGAAATTTGCGGCGAACTTCTTGGGAAGCAGCAGGTCTTGCCGCAGAATCTACTGCTTCTCTATGTTTTCCGCATCCTTCCAGCTGCATGGTTGTTTGCACTTATCTGGGAAACATTTTCTTCCAAATTTAAAATGAAAGAAGCAGTATTTACCTTTGGGGTCAAACCGCCTTCGTGATTTACTTCGGCTTCTATTTTTATAGTGCCCAGGACTCTGAGCTCGTGACCGTGATATCCTTGTACTCATACTTGCTATTTGCTGTTCAAGAGCACATATCTTTTTTAGCAACTCATCTACAGGAGGGTTTGCTTGACTTGCACTAGCTAATTCCACCCGTGGATTCAGTTCCAGAATTTTGTCCGCCATTGTGGCTAATTTTTCTAACCCTTCATCACTCACAATCAACACATGCTTAATACAATCTGGCATTTTTTCTAGCCACAATGTTCGAAGGACTTTGTCGGAAATTTCATTTGATTCACCTAAAGCCCGCATTTTTCTTAGAAGCTGGGTTGGCTTCATGTCTCCTAACTCCAGTCCAGTGAGTAATTTTTTCATTTTTAGGCTTTCACTCTCTTTAAATGTCTGCAACAGTCTGTTCTTTGCAGTTGAATATTTATTTGTGCTAATGTCCTTAATGATATCCCAGATATTTTCCATGTATCTAGGTTCTAACTGTGCAACTAAATAGTTAAATTTTGTTTCCTCGCTTGTGATTCCACTGATAGTAAATTGTGCTTCTACTTGATAAAACCACATTTCAGGCTTGTCTATCCAGAATGGTGGAATCTTAACACTGACTTTGTTAGCTTCAAATGTGTTTTTGTCTTCACTATCAGTCATTATGACAATATTATTTACTCCACAGAAATAATGCAGAAAGAACACGATTTAATAACGAAATGTCCGGGTCACCAGTTGTTGTCGCCAGATACATGTGAATGTACAGCGCCAACGCAATTTAAACCAAGTTCCTCCATTATTACTGCAAAATGATTATTTAACACTGTTCTTCGGAAATAATGTAATTAAAATTTAAGACACGAATCTCAGGATACAATATTACAGCACAGTTTTATTTTTCAATATTATATTACACACAATTTTTACATTCGAATGCCACTAACTAACTGGACAACGAAAATTGTTACAAAACTAACTTGACAACGAAAAATGCTACAAAACTAACTTGTTGCCAAACTCATTATTCAAAGAAAATACATTTCCAGCAACAGTTAAAATAACTTGTTTTTTTCATTTTACATGCACAAAAAATAATTTAATAAATTACACATTAATTTTATCTTTAAAATTTACATGAAGATTTATTCCTTATTTTAATTAATATTTTAGCACTTTGTTTAATTTACTTCATTGCAAAATAATATTTTGCTAATGATATGACATCGATTATTTCTTCAAAAGAAAACTTGACTTGTAAAGCCATCTAGTGGTCAATTTACGATCTAGAAACTGTGTACTTACAGAAAGTATAGTAGAAGAGGGCCAGCTCAGTTTGTGACCTCGGCACTTGTACGTGGTTAAAAATTACATCGACGAGAATATTTATATTTAACCGCTTTGGTGAGTAAATACAGAAAGCCAAGGAAACGTACTGCAATAACATAATTTAATTTTACTGAAATAAAATCATTACGATTCGTATAAAAAATAAAACGAATTATTCTTTTATTTCTAATTAAGATCGTTTAATTTTTCGTTTAGTAATTTTCCTGTGATCAATTAGTTTATTTGTAGCATCCATTTCATTTACCTTATAATATTTATCCGTAAAGGGAAAGTTTTAGTGAATGAGACGGCGGCTTCAATTTAATTAGATGAGGCCAATGTTTCAACTGAATAATCTGACACGCAATGCGTTTGCTAATTGCGCTTTCACAAAACAATTTCAAACATTAGCTTAAGAAATAGCCACTTGTCAACTCCATCAAAACAACATTTTTATTTATAATGAGAATGCAACGGCCCGTTTCCATTTAACGCAAATAATGCAACCAAAATGGTGGGGGAATTTTTGGAACCGGAAAAAACCGCTTTTCGTCTCCAAAAGTTCACAGTCTCACTTTCACTTTCTCTCGTAATATTTCGAGGAAAAAAATTCTTGTTTTACAAATTTTACTTTAAGAACACAAGCTTTTTTTTATTAAATATTTCATTCATTTTTTGCAAAAAAATATTAAAGCTGAATAAAAAGGTTCTTTTCCATTTTGGGGACACAGATGATGCCACTAAATATTATTACCAAATGAAAGAAAATGTTACAAATTGCTGCTTTTTCCATTATTATATTTTAACTTTTACAAACAATTTTTAAATAATAAAAAAATCAGTATGCCTTCAAAATAAAAAAAAAACTTTTCAAGTAACAGTTATTCTACTTTTTCACCTGTTTTCCGTGAAAAATGTCAACACGATTAGATTTGCCTGGGGGGGGAAGGACTTTTTTTTCGCGCCAAAATTTTTTTTTCTACTTTATGATAATTTTGTAACGGCATTAGTTGCTGAATCGGAGGCTTCAACTATTCTTCTTGTTACAAAAATACTTTTTAAAAAATAAATTTTTAAAAAAATTAAAAATTAGAAAAAAACTTCCAACGTTTATATTATTTTAGAATATACCTAATTTTTTTTCTTAATGTTTCCTGCATTTGTATTTTGACGTATAAATTTAAAATACGCCTTTTTTATCGTAATAAATATTAAATTTTTCCTTTATTTAAATTCATATCAATTATTAAAATTATTTATTTAGGGACACCGTTTTTTCTTCGTTGAATAAGATTCAGGCAATGTTGAACAGCATTACGTAAATCCACCTATTGACCCATCTGTAGCACAGCCAAATGTCAATTTTTGACACTGGCCTCCCTGTTTCCGTTAACAAACAAACTGATCACCCGGCCTTCTTAAAACAACTGGCCCTGGAGGTCATTAACGATATTTCTGCTAATGATATCAAGATCTACACGGATTGCAGCAGGGATTGCAATGACCCTTCAGGTAGTGGGATCTTTGCCATTCTTAACGACTCTACTGAAGGTGTTAAGATACAAAGAAGAAACCCAGATTTCTGCTCCGTTTTCCGCAGTGAGTTAATTGCTATGGATGCGGCCCTCGAAGCCATTGAGCCATTCGTCAAAGAAAGAAACATCTGGATCCTATCGGACAGCAAGAGTTCCATCCAACATTTTGCTAGCTGGTCTTACGTTCGTGACTTTGTAGGAGTTTCTATACTCCGAAAGCTGAAGAAACTATCGCAGGATCGGCTTATTTGTCTACAGTGGATTCCATCCGACGTTAACCTGCAAGGCAACGAAGCTGCTGACTTTCTTGCAAAGGCAGGTGCTCTTGAGACCTCGGCTCCACCTGGCCCACTTACCTTCCTCGAACTCTACTCCCGTGTCAAGAAGATCAACCAAGCCATTTGGTCACTTCCACCCTTTCACCATTGGTACCAAAGCTACTCACCGGGAGGCTCCCTCACTCTTAAATGTGACAGGCGGAACCAGACAACCATCACCCGCTTCCGAAGTGGACATCATCGTTCCATTTCATTCTGCGAAGGACGTAAATGCTACGTGTCTTGTCCCAAATGCAACTCGGTGAGTGAGTCTCCGGAACATGCTATCTTTTGCCTGGGACTTGATAAAGAGGACATCTTCGAATCACCTTTGCTAGTCATAGACTTTCTGGCAGTTCACGACGTCATGGACTTAGTTTAGCCCTGCTAAACAAAGGGGATTGGAAAGAAGAAGACTTTCTTCAATGCGACTCTTACAGACCTCCTGGAACAATGGGTGTCCACACCCCGCTCTTTTGACGAGACCATTCGCACATAACTTCATCGGCACATAACGAAATCGAAAGTTCTCGTTTCTTTTAAGTACTTGATTTTCATCCATTCCATTGTTTTTTCAAGTTTCCATTGTTGGACCTTGTCCCACAAAAGGAAACTACAAAGAATCTTAGAATGTTTCTTTTACCTTTCATCACCATTCCATCAAGAGCCAAACAATACCAAAACTCTAAATGTCACTTAATGATTAACCTGTTTGCTGACATGCTTTAGCTTACACTTTTTCTTTCATATTCTCTGTAAAGGAAAAGTACCCTATACTACTGCTATATCCATTATATTATTATAACACAATATTATAAAGTAAGAAAATGAGAATCAATATTAATATAAAACATACAATTATGCAAATATTATTCACACAAACTTTATGAATATTAACAACCAAAAACAAATAGAAATAACTACATTATATTAGATAAAGTTAAAAGTTAAATATGAATATTATGATATATATCAGAAATTATTTTCTATTTCTTACTAGATTCTTAATAAAAGAAAAATAATTAATCATCCTCATAGACCCTTGATAAGGCATCTGCGATAACATTATTAATACCGGACTTATGAGCTATTGTGACCTGATAGCGAGAGAGAGCCAATGACCATCTCTGTAGTCTGGCATTCTTCGGGATGCTTTCCGTAAGATATTTCAGAGGATTGTGATCTGTGAATAAATTTATGGAAGTTCCGTAAGTCCATGCTTCAAACTAAACAAGAGCCCATATCACAGCATATGCTTCTCTCTCAATGGTACTCCATTTAGTCTGCGCTGGAGTTAATTTCTGACTGGCGAAGGTTATAGGCTTAGGATTTCCATCTGTGTCTCTCTGCATTAAACATGCTCCAATGCCAGTAACCGAAGCATCTGTGTGGAGTTCAAATTGCTTATTTAAATCAGGGGTTGACAATGAAGTGACAGCACATAAACTATCTTTCAATGAGATGAAAGCCCTTTCTGTCTCTTCAGACCAAGGGATATCATTTGGTACAGATTTTCTGGTCAGGTCTGTTAATGGCTTAGCAATGTTCGCATAATGAGGCGCATATTCCCTATAATAGTTAAACAGTCCTAATATCGATCTTAAGGCTTTCTTTGTTCTTGGCGATTTTAAGTTTTTGATAGCTGCAATTTTATCCGGATCGGGCCCATGTTCTCCTGATCCAACTACATGACCAAAGTATTTTACCTTCGATCGAGCAAAAGTACATTTTGCTAAATTTGCAGTAAAATTGCACTGTTTTAATGTTTCCAAGACGGTTCTTAGATGATTTAAATGTTCATCCCAACTAGATGAATAAATTATGATATCATCCAGGAAACTTTCGAAAAAATCATTATGAGGCCTTAAGATCTGATTCATAATTTTCTGAAAAATAGCTTCAGAATGATCTGTTGAGAAGGAAAGCAATGCAAGCCATGGAATGCTTTATTGACAGAAATAGAACTGAAACTTTCCGTATTATAAGCGAAATATCGTAAATAAAAAAGATGTATAAGTGTAAAAAATCATATAAGTGAGGAACAAATGAATGATTTTTGTAGCATTGTGAATAGAAATTAAAATTCTAGAAGTGTATATGGTCTTCTGATTATTTTAAAATTACTATCATACGAAATACCAGCCATGAGTTTCTGGGTTCGATTCCTACTTTAGGAAAGGACGATATGCTACGGAATTGACTAGTTCTTGCAAAAATGTGGTTTCCTACTCAAAAAGTGCACATAACAATAATGTAATTTCTGCCGGTCTGTTATTTATAATCAGATAGTGAAAATCCGCGGATACATTACTGTGATTGAAATGGCAAGGCACTTAGTTTCCTTTTTTTCAGTTCAGAGCCCAATTCTAATTCTTATGAATAAAGAATCTATCCACATAGGAAATTAAAAATATATTTACAGTGATTGCATGGACATACCAGACCGCCACAATTCAAGAAGAGGAGTAAGCATTTGAGTGCTGCATCATCCATGCGGACCAGCTTCGGCGCACTCAGAGAATATTTCTACAATCCAAAAAGGAAAGAGCATCTTAATGTGGATGAGGTAAAGAGCCAAACAGTGAAGGCATTTGTCTTTTGGAAAGACTTTTTCTACAGACAATAGGACGTGTGAACGGGTGGGAAGAAGTAAAAGTCGTTGAACGAGCATGCAGTGATATAAATTGAATTCTGAATATTGAATAAATTGAATTGAATAAATTGAATTCTGAATATAAATTGAATTCTGAATATAAATGAATTTCTTTTTTTCTGTTCTTCAGCAATGTCTTTGTTCAGTGTTTCTCAGCAATGCCTTTGTTCAATGTTCCTCAGCAATGTCTTTGTTCAATGTTCCTCAGCAATGTCTTTGTTCAATGTTCCTCAGCAATGTCTTTGTTCTATGTTCCTCAGCAATGTCTTTACAATTTTCTTCAGCAATGTCTTTGTTCAATGTTCCTCAGTAATGTCTTTGCAATGTTCTTCAGCAGTGTCTTTTATCAATCCTCCTCATTAATGTTTTTGCAACTTTCTTTAGCAATGTCTTTGTTCAATGTTCTTCAGCAATGTCTTTGTTTAATGTTCCTCAGCAATGTCTTTGTAATGTTCTTCAGCAAAGTCTTTATTCAATGTTTCTCAGCAATGTCTTTGCAATGTTCTTCAGCAATGTCTTTATTCAATGTTCCTCAGCAATGTCTTTGCAATGTTCTATAACAATGTCTTTAACCAATGCTCCTCAGCAATTTTTTTGCAACTTTCTTTAGCAATGTCTTTGTTCAATGTTCTTCAGCAATGTCTTTGTTTAATGTTCCTCAGCAATGTCTTTGTAATGTTCTTCAGCAAAGTCTTTATTCAATGTTCCTCAGCAATGTCTTTGCAATGTTCTTCAGCAATGTCTTTATTCAATGTTCCTCAGCAATGTTTTTGCAATTTTCTTCAACAATGACTTTGTTAAATGTTTTCAGCAATGTCTTTGTTCAATGTTCATCAGCAATGTCTTTGCAATGTTCTATAACAATGTCTTTGTTCAATGTTCCTCAGCAATGTCTTTGCAATGTTCTATTACAATGTCTTTGTTCTATGTTCTTCAGCAATGTCTGGCTCTCAGCAATGTAAGCACATACATCACGAATGGATTCAGTGGGCAGCGACAAGGTTTCCACGAAACTGGGTTAGAAGAAGTCAGACTAACATTTAGGTAATTGTATTATTTGATTTGCTTATCATTACTAAAATGATAGGCAAGAGTAGAGCTTTCAATACCATTTTGTCATCCCTTTATCTTTTCGTGACATCTGCCTTTTTTTTTTAGAGTGTCTGACTCATTACCATGTTTTTGACATTGACACCAGCGAACTCCCCTGTACCTAACTCCAAGGAGCTATACCAGTTTAATGGGAGCCTCATTACCATGTGTGATAATAAGCAAATCGGATTTCATATAATAATCATATGCATATTTGTTCAGTGGTTTGCCTGTGATTAAAAAGTGGGGCTCTGCTGTTATCACTCTTGTTCAACGATATAATCACTGTTTCTGTTTCTGCAGCACACCTTAAAGCTCTCACGCTTTTATTTTTCCTTATTATCTGTTCTTTTTATTTCCTGTTTATTACTGTTCTTAAGGACAGCTGTCTTATATTTTCACAACAATAAGCGAAAACGAAACATGTAATTAATATTAGTACTGAGTATTTAAAAGCGAACAGAAAAATGCATTATAAAAAAGCAAAAAAAATTTTTGAATTGCACGACTATGATTTTTATTACTTATATGAAATAAATTATTTTGATTAAATATGTATTAAAATCCAAAACTTTCCTAAATTTCTTTTATTCTTTGTAAATAAAAGCTTAAAAATCATTCATTTGATAATTTTTAAGTATCAAGTTTAATAAATAATAACAGATCATAATTTCTTAGCAATATTATATATCTCTTTTCCCACATAAATTATGACTTGTTTATAAAAAATTTTGAAAAAAAAAACAAATGTGAAAAACTTTTCTTTATCTCGTTAAATAAAGTAAAATTCCTAAAAGAATTCAATAGAATAAATTATTAAATCTAGAAAAAATAATTCGATAACATTTTTATTCGATGTGTTCTACAAAATTACGTAAGCGAATCTCTATTTCCTATGGACCAACAATAATTATTGCAAAACACAATTCCCATTTCAGTTCTAAATTTAATCCAAATATAATAACCGCCAAAAGACACAATTTAATTCATTATTTTTATTTCAGGAAATCATTATTTAATATTTTGTTCTGGAAGATTTTAATGTTACGAAAGTCTTAAAATTATACAAATAAAAGATCTAATCAGCATAAATTAATTTCTTATGTTGATTGTAAATATTTTATATATTTATGAGCTAAAGTAAGTATTATAGTCATAGGTCGCCGACATTGGTTCAGCCAAATGTAGAAAAATTTGGCAATTATTTATTTATTTATTGCTGCCAAAGATTTTACCGAAAAAAATTAGATCGCCAAATATAGGTTAATATTTGTGTTGAAACTTAATTATAGTGCATTATGAATTGTCTTTTTTTTACCATTCTTTCGTTCCAGCTGAGATCATGGCTACATTACTAAATTACAATTCTGATTAGTTTAATATATCCATGACGTCAGATAACGTTTCATCTACGTCACATCATATTTAGACGGCGTTGTCTTTCCGACTTGACGACGAATTTGCTGTCCGCTTTCCAATCGCATTCTTCGAGAGGCAGCAAACAAGGCGAAGTTCACCATCGAGTGTCTGAGAATAGTGTCGAAGTTCATTTTGTTAATAAAACGATTTCCTACATAAAGTATAAAAATCATCTGTTTGAGAAACTGCTTTCCATTGATTCAAGCCATTAATAACTGGACAACAGAACAGCAGAAAAAGCTAAATGAAATAGACAAGATAAAGCATCCCCTTTATGGTTTAAATCGGCAAGGAGGATTTAAATTTTAAAAAAAATTGCATTAATTAATAGAATTCTTCTTCTTATTATTATTATATTACATTACATATATTCAGACTTGTATGCTTAGTTTTTGAGATCCGCTTGTAAGTCTTCATCGGTATTAGGACAAATAGCACAATGACAGATGTACAACCACAGAAGAATAACGAAGAAAAACACCCAGGGCCACAGTGGGAATCGAACCCACACTCCTACGCTCTCAAGCGATTAGCAGTGATGCCTTTGAACACTCAGCCACGGAGCGCCCAAGAATTCTAAATTAGTAACTGGAATATTTGTAAGCAATCTGTTTTAAATCTTAATGCCTTGCTTATGCCGATATTATTTGTGCTATAATTTTCCCATAGATGTATGGAAATTGGACAGCAAAAATTAAACGCATTTAAAAGTCATTCATAAAAATTTTTAAGTTTAAACCAATTGTCGATGATAGCGCATGCGCGTTCACAGAACTCTGCTTAACTGTAATAATCTCACATTCCGCAAGGAAACAAGAAAAAAATCACATTATTAAAAAATAAAGAAATTTGTAGAAACGAATGTAATCAAAAACTGAGAGTTTTCCAGACCTATCTTCAATGAAGAAAGTGTGTGTAATACGTCGCCAAATAAGATATTTAAAAACATATCATCACGAATTATTAAACATTAAACTATGTCAGATATATATAACGAGCATTTCGTTTACCAGGAGGATATAGTATGTAACATCGGCACGAAATTTGCAAATCTATATTTTTACAGACACACAGCATTCTTGCCTCTATCTCAAAGAGCATTTTTCAGATTCCTTAGAGAGTGGATCGGAAGCAAGAATATTCTTATCGAACCCGAACTGCAGTTTATTTATTTCCCTTTCCAGATAAAATCGGATTCCTTCTATGGATAAGATTATGCCCGCTGACAGAATGGCTCTTCGTTAAGTGAATTATTCCTTTTTCCGCTGGCATCAGACTGCTGATGACGTCATGAGTTTTTTTCTTTTTTTCTTTGTTGTCTAATTCGAAGTATCCTTTCGGCCTGCATTTTTCCGAACTTCCATCGCAACCAAATGTATCTAGAGCTGGCAGGAAAGAAGAATCAATTGTAGAAACATTATGAGCAATTACTTTCATAATCGAACGGTCCAAAAAATGCAACTCATTTCTAAATTAAAGACTGCAGACTTCGCCATTTTGATTTCGGCCAGAAAATTGTAGAACTAGCATAAAAAAATGATTTCTGTTGGTGAATTTATTTAGTATGATAGTTTTAATTTGTTTGGCGACCACAATTTTCCTTTTTTTTTTTTTTTTTTGAAAGTGGAAAATCTTAAAATGAAATGAGGCGTTAAATTTTAAGTCGTATAAATCTTTGTCTTCTTTTTCTTTTTATTCAGGAGTATTCATGTATTTGTTTCACACTAAAATGTTATCGTTAAGAACAAAAATATCATGAAAAACTGATGAATGTTTTTTTTTCTAAATTTTATTTATAAGAATTTAAAAATTTGTCGAGGTTATACAAATTATAAGAATTCTTTGTTTAAAAAGACTGATGAGAGAATGCTGTGACCAGAATTTTTACGTCATTTTAATTTCTTATACACAATAAATCAATTTTCCTGTATTGAATAATTATTATGGAATTCTTTTACAGATATTGTGAAGTTTTTTAGACAATTACTGTATAAAGAATACCAAAAACTAGAGATAATTATTCTATTATTATATTACTATTATTATTGTGAAATTAATAATTATAAGGTGACAAATAAGAAAAGAATGTTGCATTTTTTTCTCTAATTAGTTTTTTTAAATTTCTTTTCTTTTTAATATTTATTATTCTTTTTAAAAATAAAAATGCTCTATAGCTTGTGCATATATTTTTCACGTTAAGAAAATATATTACCTGTGCACAAAGGATTTCAGAGAAAATCTGAATCATTAAGAAAAAAATAAATGATATGTGCATTTTACTATTCCTTCCTTTCAAAGAATATTTGTTCAAGATAAATTTTCCATACAAACTGGAAAAATGCTTCCATACGTAGGATTTTACTCCCATTTTCATATTTTAACGGCAATTTACGTTTTACAATCCGATCAACGAAATAATTCTGATTAATGATTTTGGTCCACGAAAAGCATAAAAAAGAAATATTAGATATGGTTTTATAATGTTAACTTATTGACCATAAATTTTTAAATTTGAAATTTCTCCATGTACTAATTAATTCAAATTCACCAAAATTTCAATTGATTGAAACGATTATTAGGCCTACATCTAGTGATGTGTAACATCAGCTTATTTTCGATTTCGCGTAGGCTATGCATGTGCAGAAAGTCGAATTTCACATATCTAATCACTGGAAGAATCTCAACAGTATAGTTACACTTTTTGCCGCTTGAGAGCGCTGCTCTTGGTTTGTCACAGCTTTGTAGTTTGCTTTATTTGTAGAAAAACGATCATTCTTTGGAAGCGAAGGTTCATTGGACAGGGACCCAACAGTTTAAAGTGGATTCCGAAACAACATGTCCATGCACATCTAGAGTGGGAGTCGAAACCATGAACTGCTGAAGTGAAAGCGGGAGCCCTAATAGATCTTCGCTCGATACACGTTATGGTGGGCAGCCTAATAAAGTTTATTAACATTCAAAGAGTGTTAAGCTTTTGTTTCCCCCTCAAGTCCTGTAGGCCGCCTCAAAGTGTGCTCTTATAGCCGGCGAGGGGGTGTACCTGGGCGGAACGAGCGAAGTACGTCGGGAGAGTAATCTCCTGGTAGGGTCAGCCAAGGCGTGAAGGCCGTTCCAATATGCTCAGCTAAGGCCTGCAAGCATAGGAGCCAAGTCAGACTTCTGCCTTAGGTTCTAACATAGGACAAGGTGCTCCTGATCTCCGGATCAACAGAAGCTGTCGAATTTTCCCCTTTACCATGCAATTTAAGGGCTGCAGAGTACATCAGACGACACTGTCTCGACTTTCTACTGGCCACTTGAAGTGTATGATCTTTGAGGACGGTGAAAGAAAATACCCATCATGCCCCAAGAGCGACAATGCTCCGTTTTGCCCGCAACACATCTTGAAGTGCTTGGGGTTTTTTGGTAAAGAGGCTGTGAGGAGTCCACATCTGCTTTTGGACTTTTTGGCTGTCTTTGATCTCATGAATCTGGTCTAGTTCCACTAGACCAGATGGGGATTAGTCCCAACACCACCACCACCACCACTTTTTATGAGAGATATTTGGCCTGCACGGATGGAACTTAGAAAACTCAGAAACACAGATGTGGAAGCAGAAATCCATTCCCTTTTGAATTTCCACCCCTGAATACATCCAACCCATAAAGTACAGTTTGGTACAGTTAGAGAAATCAAAGTTTTGAAGACTCGCCTTTGGATGACATTTTAAAGTTCAACCCATTTTGGTTTTCGGAAGGATTATGTACAGATATTAGTCCATATTCTCGTGTCATAAAGGAGAAAACCCGTAAAACTCCCAAGCACCGGCCCCAGTTGCCCACACAGCACACATCTCTTGTAGGTCCTCAGCTGCTGGGATCGAGTGTGGGATTTTCCGCTACGAAGAGAGTGGTCTTGCAATTAGCTTGATTTCATGCCTCTCATTGCTGTTGCGGATTCCACTTGTTGAACAAAATTTCAACTTACTTAAAAAAATTTATGTTAAATGTTCGTTGCGAAAAAGGCTTTGCTGAAATTCATTATAGAATAAAGTTGCTTGAAAAATTTTTTTTTAGGAACAAACTTCGAATTTAATACTTAATTTTTTAGGATCAATTTCAACAAATTACTCTTGAATTTATCATATGAATCCTTTTTTAAATCATAAATTTTATCTTTTAATTACAGGGAATTTAAGGAGTGAGTCCAAAAAACCGTTTTTAGTATTTTGTTTTTTATTTGGAAATTTAAAAAAAATCTTGTCTCTTTTATCATATTAATTTAAAGAGAAATTTTAGCATTTTTTCTGGTAACGAAACAATTTAAAAAGAAATGAACTTTTTTAGAGAGCTTTTAACTGAAGAGGTTTAAATAGCTTGTAGAGGGGTTGCGTGAATAAACAGCGATTTTACGACGACGTTTAACGCTTCGCCCACTTATTACATTGACCGTTGTAGTTGTTTACTAAGAACACTTGGACAAGCCAAGCTCGCTATGCTATGCAAGTTAAGTCGATAGGGAACGTCTATAGTTTTAATCAGAGCACCATGAAGGTGAAAGTACGACTTTGCTCTATACACATGCCATAGGTACCCGTTTATAGGGTAGGCAACCATTCACACCCCATTCATACAATGAAAGGACTAAGACAGGATAGATAGAGAGAGAAAGTACATCCATACCCGAACCGGGATTCGAACCCAGGACCTCCATATCCGTAGTCAGGCACGCTGACCACTAGACAAGTTGGTCGGCATTATATTAACCGAAACCTACATATAACGAAAACTATGAGCTGGTCGGGCATCCATTCCTCAACGGATAATGGAACAGACTGACTGTTAACATAGTCGACCACTCACCTATCAGATTGGCCTCGAGGAGGGGTCGGCAACTCGTGGCTCTTGCTTCTCGGCTCTTCTCCGAAATTCTTATCCTATTCACGGAATATCACTTATCATCTTGCCCTGTAAGGCAGTCCACAAGTTCGTAGATGATCGCATGAGACTTGTCTCGCGAGAATCGCATCAGACCAAATGACGTCATTGATGTCTTAGCTACGTCAGAAAAGGGTTGGAGAGCGAGACAATTCTTGATTTCAAGCAGGTTCTCACGCGCGCGTCTAAATCAACTTAATCGTAAATTACAAGGAAAAGGAAACCTTATTTTTTCAATGTTAGAAGAAGAGTGATTTCATTTGAAAACAATTGTCGCTTTTTGCTGAAGATTTTGAAAGAGAAACCCCAATTTTCTTTCCATGCCCATTAAAATATTGTTGATAAACTAAGTTTATAATAATGACATTTACTATTTTAAAACAACACTAATAAATATGAAGGAAGCCTTCCTCAATAGGCTTAAAGGTTTTAGAAGAGCTCCAGTGGCTCAGTAGCATCACGCCGCTTCCCGTAAGCTCAGCAAAGTGAAGCATCATTTGCTGCGGGCAGTAGTTGGGAGGGTGACCTCGGTGTACTCTCCTTCACTGGGTTGCTGGAACTTCGTGAGTTGGGGACGTGTCCGCGATAATCTGTGATGTCCAAACGCCTTCCGCTGGTGTGGCGTGGATGTGGAGAGGAGGGTGCCAGCTCAGGTGTGGTCTCGTCACCTGACCGTGGTTCAAAATGACGAGGCACCTTAAAAGAGCAAAATCGTAATTTCACCTTCGAGATTCTCTGATCCAAACGAAAGACGCTCTCCATTGACTTAATTCGCACTGCCAAAGGCATAGCGAGCTTGGCTTGTCCAAGTGTCATAAGCAACAACAACAACAACAAGACTTTAGAAACGCGACACTAACTTTTGAAATAAAACATCTGAATGTCACGGTAACAGAACTTAATTTTTCACCCTTTAATATTGATTTTGGCAGCTTTGAAATGCAGTTGCTCGATTTAAAAAGTAAAGAATTATGGAGCTCAAAATTCTAACGTCTTTGTGTCAATTTAGATCTACTGGAGAGAAATAATTAGTGAACTAAGTTTACAAAAAAAATGGTGTCTGCTTTAAAAGATCTGGAGAGGGAAGATATGTTGATTTCTAACACTTGGAATAGTATATTCCTGACTCACATATCAACTGGAAAAACTAGCTTTTTGCTTTTTTTCCTTATTTGGCTCTACATATTCATGTGAACAATCATTTTTCAAGCATGAACAATATCATGACTAAATTACGAAATAGGCTTATCGATGTGAACTTGGAATTATGCTTCTAACTAAAAACTATATCATACAAACCTGACTTACCTTTACTTTCCAGGGAAGTGCAAGGCCACATTAGTGGAATATTTGTAGTTATTTTTAAGAACACCTTTTATATTACTGTACTAGTGATATTTTTAAATGAATATTATTAATCTTTATATAAATATTATACCAAGTTTTGTTTAATTTGCTCTCAATAAAACTAAGACTTATTTATCAAAGACAAGCTTGAGATTGTACTCTTTTAATTCCAATTAATTCCGTAATGTCTCCTACTAAAACAAAGCTTATGTTTAAAGCTCTTTGAATAAATTTCAATTGTAAATTGTATAGATTTGGCTCTTTTGAATGACAGGGTTGCCGATCAATGGCCTAGACCGGCAATACATGTTATAAGATATAAGATTGAAAGTTTTATAAAACCCCTTATATATATATATATATATATATATATATATATATATATATATATATATATATATATATATATATATATATATATATATATATATATATATATATAATTTCATAAATATTTTCAGAGAATCTCATTTTTATTTAAGATTATTGCATTTTAAAAGTGTTTATATATAACATACATATAAGACAAATAATTATTTTTAAAATAACAATTTATATTAAATCGTTTAAAAAAATTATTTTACGTGTGTTACCTTATAATTTATCATTAAATTATTTAAAAAAAAATTATTGAACATATATTTAGATATAACAACTAATTTTAAAACTTTAAAAATAATAATTTGTTATTAATTATTGTCGAAAAAGGAATATTAATTCTTTTATGTATTTTTGTTGACTTTTTCATTTACCATTATATATATTTCCCTTAATATATATTTTATAAGCAAATTTTCCTCCTTATTTTCCTGATCAAACCACGCTTTTATATTTTCCTTATTATCTGTTCGTTTTATTTCCTGTTTATTACTTTTCTTAAGGACAGCTGTCTTGTATTTTCACAACAATAAGAGAAAACGAAACATGTAATTCATATTAGTACTGAGTATTTCAATGTGAACAAAAAAATTCATCATAAAAAAGCAAAAAAAATTTTTTTGAATTGCACGTCTATGATTTTTATTACTTATGTAAAATAAATTATTTTGATTAAATGTGCAATAAAATCCAAAACTTTCCTAAATTTCTTTTATTCTTTGTAAGTAAAACTATTAAAATCCCTAGTGACTAACAATCATTACTATAAAATACGATTCCTATGCCAATTGTAAATTAAATCTAAATATAATAACACAAATAAAAGACACAATTTAATTCATATTTTTATTTGAGAAAATCATTATTCAATTTTTCGTTCTGTAATTTTTGTTGTTGTTGTTCCTTATTCCACTTGATCTAGTACAATCTAGACCAAGTCCAGTAGATCTTTCGCCCAGAGAAAGTCCCGAACCAGCGCAGGGTTTTCCAAAGGTCTCTCTTCTCCAAACCCAGACAGGAGAGCAGATGGTCCGGAGAAGCTTGGTGGAAATTACACCTGAGGCACTCAGGGAACACCTTCTGACCCTGAACGAATGTAAGGGTGCGAGTATGTCCAGTAATGAGCCTGGTCATGGTGGTTTGCAATTTCCTATTGCCCTTCAGCTCCAGGGCAGCCCCAGGATGGTTTTGTTCGTACCAGTCATGAGTAGGTAGGATCCCCCAAGTCTTGCTAATGGGGAACTATGTATTGTTTTCAAAGCCAATTGCTTTAGAGGTGCTGGATGAATTTTTTAATGTTACGAATGTTTTAAAACTATATAAGTAAAAGAGATGGCTAATAAGCATAAAGCCATTTCTTACGTTAAGGATTATTTTCTAAGTATTTTATATAGTTATGAGTTAAAGTAAGTATTACAGTCATAGGTTAGGTCGCCAACAACAGCCAAATGTAAAACAAATTGGCGATTTTTTTGCTGCCGAAGATTTTAACAAAAGAAATTAAGTCGCCAAATATGGATTCATATTTGTGTAGGAATGGATTATGCATCATTTTTATTATTTATAAAATGGTTGTTTCTTTCGTTCCAGTTGAGATCATGATTACTCCACTTTATTACAATTCTGATTAATGTAAATTATCCATGACGTCAGATGAACGTCACATCGTATTGCCACGTCGTCATCAATCAGACTTGTTGTAGAATTTGCTGACTGCCTTCAAACAGCCTTTCTTAGAAAGGCAGCAAATAAGGCGAAGTTCACCATCGAATGTTGGAGTGTCATCGGCGATGAGAAAAAAATCCATTCATGATTTTTAAGATTAATGAATAAATATTTTTTAATAATAATTTTTTTCATTTGTGAAAATTTCCAACATCATGAAAATTACCTGTTGTTCTAAATAATTAGTTTTCAATTTTTCAAATCGTAAATGACATTGCTTCCAAAATTGAACACGTTGAAAATAGAACAAAAGAAAAAAACAAAATGAAAAAGACAAGACAAAACATCCATTTTATGATCAATTTAAATGGGCTAGGTCAATTTTCTTATATTTTTCTATTTTAACGATTATTTTTATTAATGATGCCAACAAAATTAGAAAATTTTACTTAAATATTTCATTTCCTTTGTCATAAAAGCTACCGAATTAAATTTCATTAAAATATTATGGTTGAACCAACACCTATACATTTTTTTTAAATTTTATCGCCTTTTTTTACATAAGATTATATATTTTATTAGGGAAATCTGAAAAAAGAGTTATTTTCCATTACAACAACATATAATCTATATTCAGAAACAAAATTTTTTAAATATATGTCATTAAATGGAATTATAACTAAGATTATTTGGAAAATTAAAAGTTCGTCGTTTTTATTATGATTCATTTCTTAAATTTATATATTAACTGCCATTCAGAATGAGATAGTCTATTTAGAAAATGATGTGTTCATCGTTTTATAATTATATAGAAAATTTCAGGTATATATTTTTATTATAAGGGGTGATCAAATGAAAAAGTACGAAACGACGTAAAAACGTAACAGTTAAATATATGCATATTGCGCCATGGGAGAACGTAGCGAGACATCTCGGGATATGATTGGAGTCTCTGGCTGGGATCGGAGCATGCGCAGGAGAGAACAGAGGCTCTTATCAAAAGCAGCGTCCAAATGATGCGGCAGTCCGTGTGAGGACAGGATGTCGTTCGCGCTGCAATATGCGACGATTGAGGAGCAGCGAGGTGTTATCCGATTTCTGACAGCGGAAGGTGAGAAACCAGTGGAAGCATGAGTCGCGTCACCTCCCCCTAAAATGTTCAAAACCGGACCGTCAGCAGGAAAGGTGTTGCTCACCGTCTTTTCCGACGTTTAAAATCCGATACTTGTGGACTTCCTCGAGCACAGAAAAACCATAAACTCCGACTGTGTGTACTGTGAGACATTCTGACGCCTACGCAGGTCAATCAAGAACAAAAGACTGGGGGATGCTCACGAAGGGTGTGGTTCTGCTCCATGATAATGCGTGTCCACACGTCTCCAGAGTCACATACATGTAACTGGTCAAGTTCAAGTAGGAGATGTTGGATCATCCGACCTACAGTCCGGACATGTCGCCCTGCGATTTCCATGTGTTTGGTTCCATGTGAAAGGGAAGCGCTTCAATTCGGACGCTCAAGGACGCTGTGAAGGACTGGATCTCTTCTCGGCCACAGGAATTCTGGAAACAAGGAATCATGCGGCTTGTTCATCAGTGGGATCGTTGTGCTGAAGTCTATGGTGTATATTTTGAATTAAGTCTACATTTGTACCCAACATGTCGTTTCGTACCTTTTCATTTGATCCTCCCTTATATATTCGCTTAACATTAGCTTATTTCTTACATTTTTCTTTTTAAAAAAACATAATCAACTCTTAATACGTTTATTGATTTCTTATGTGCCTTAATGGTTAGGGACATAAAAAATACCGCCATTTAGTTTCTCTATTTCTTAGATGGTTGCTCTCGCCCAGAAAGAGCCAATTTACACCCACTTGGGTTCCTTTAATTTACACCGAACTTTGGCATCAGTATTCGGTGTAAATGAAACCAATTTACACCAAATTCCGATGTCAGAACCATCCTTATTTTCATAAGGAAGAAATAGCCAATTCTTACCACTACCTTGGCAGTAATGCTTTCATTAATCCGTTTATGTTTAAATAAATTACATTTCATAGACTAATTTAGTGATTATTTTGCTATACAATGCTGAATAGAGAGAGGAATATAAATTGAAATAGTTGTAAAATGACAGGCATTCGGTTCCAAGAGCAAGTTCCTACAACAAAGGAGATACAACGTTAAGCAATTTCATTCGTTCAGTCATACCTGAGAAGTGTGCATGGCGGGAAGGAGCTCATACATTTCTTTTTTTAGCTATCATTTAGCATTGCTGAAGTAACCGAATAAATTGAGTTTGCAACTTGCTCATGAAGCTCTTCACTTTGGAAGAATGTATCCTGTCCTCGGCGAAGTGTAGTGACGTTTGGTGTCTTGAGTGGCCACTGAAATGGTCCATCTATACCAGTCTATGAAGCAGGAATTCATTTCAAATATACACTTGCCCGTATGGTTCCTTCTTGATTGAAAGGCACGTGTCGGCGCCCATGCCATACATGAAAAGATTTACAGTTAACTGAGGTATGACATCGGTCATGCATTTAGAAATATGTGTGACCGATGGTAGTTGCTTCAGCAATGACAAAAGGTTCACTATCTTCACCCTCCATTACGCCTTACGAAACGCTGACCTCGTTCATACTGTATGATCTCTGAAGGATGTTCCATCAAAACTTATAGGCATATAAAGAAAAGCGTACTCTGTCAAACTCTCATTTCCCAATAAACGAAATTCCTGACAAGAACATCAAGTGAATTAATTATTATGTAAACATTTAATCTTAGATACCCTGTACGTAAGCATTGTTTTAAGTATTTTATCTTGATATGAAAGGGATGCACTGAATGTTTCAAAATTATGAATCATAAATGTAAGAAAATTAACCAGATCTCTTGTTGAAATGGTGAACAGAGTCGAAGTGTCCCCATATATGGGGGAAAAATTCTACTTGTTTTTATTGCTATTAAAGAAAAGCAAATAAACGCAAAACGAGCATTGCTTATAACTGTCTCATATTCTCCATTTATGACTTCTTGCTATCTTTTTTTAGGAGGTGAACCCCACGATGATAAATTCCAGCAGCTTCTAGTCAAAAATGCGTGAAAGGTAGTTTTTCCAGCATCAGAATCATCAAAGATTTTCTGATTGAAGAAATTGATAAACGGATGAAATAGGTGACAGTCAGTTGTTGCCAAGTCTGGATAATTGAGTGGGTGGAGAAAAACCTCCCAATTAATAGCTATTGGCGAGTGATGACAGCAGTTTGTTACCTGGCGTGATCATAATGAAGATTAACACTCAGAAGATTTACAAGACCTAGTCGCTTAGCTACCAAATTTGAATGCAGTCCGTCTAATTGTAGACAGTAGAAGACTGGTTAGTTGAGTGGCAAAGTCACCTGTGAATTATTCCCTGCACGTACTACACACGCGCAATAACAACTTCTTGGGAGGAAGTTCAACTCCTGAAAGCAATGAAGACTCATCAGAAAAGCGACGCAGTCCAACTAAGCTTACAGGACAATGCATAATTTACTTCTCATCTCCTACCACAATTCTTGTCATGAACGCGCCCTTTTGTACGGGAAAAGCAAAGAAATACAGGAGGAGATTCCATTCCCCCGTTGATTAACTGTCAGATTAAAGTTGGAACTGAACGATCTAACTTTTTCGTAAAACCTAAGTTAAGCAGCCGTCTCTTGACCTTTTTCCGGGGTACGTTGAAAGTCTGCGCTAGTTCTTGCACTGTTGGATTTAGATTATGGTTTGGTCAATGTCGTCTTCTCCAACGTGTGGTGATCGCCCACTGCTATTCTGATTTTAGCAGCTTCTGTATCCTTCCTTAAATTTATGAAACCCTCCACGACATGTGCTTGAGTCTATTTCCCTTAAGCATCCTCGCGTTTGATTGGCCAAGGATTTCACTCATTAAAAAGTCATATGTGGCATCAGTTAGATAGCAAATGCGAGTATCCAAAAACAGGTAGAACTTTCTCAACTAATTAATAGATTATTACACTGCTGGACAATTGCTAAGGACGGATCACAAATTGCAATGTAGCATTACATTAAGCGAGACATGAGGCCTAGTAGGATAAAATATAGTTGCCACTCATTAGAATAAAGAATATTTAATCTTCTCGAAAGTACAAAAGCTGTGAAACATCTGAAAAAAAATGTTCATTTGATGCTGCATACGGAAAAATGGAACAATGAATCTAAAAGTCAGCAGGCACCACGGAAAAGACGAACATGAGGAAGTAGAACTTCATTAATGTATCGTTGGCCCGTCATAGTCCCATTCACAACCACATGTAGGGGCGTGCGGCCATTGATCATGATGCCGGCCCACACCATGACACTGCATATCGGATATCGGTCCTTTTCCTGGATATTTTCTGGACGATAAGCAGTACCACTCTCGTGCCAGATCAGTTGGCGTCTACAATCCGATGACAGACTGAACCTTCTCTCATCTGAGAATAGTAAGCATGCCCAGTCCTGTTCACTCCAATTGCGATGCTCACGACACCATTGCAAACGGGCAGTATGGTGCTGTCTGGTCAACGGGACACATACAACAGGTCTGCGGGTGTATAGTCCTCCTCTCCTCAAACGTCTGGCAACAGTTTTTAGGGAGATCTGCTTTCCTGTGAGGCAACAAGATACTGATTTGCAACCTGCCGAGCTGGGGTACGCCTGTTCCTTTTTGCTGATGGACGATATATCTGTCTTCTGCAGACGTCGTATTTCTAACACAACCTCCCCTACTACACATTCCAGTAGTTTTAAATGACTTCCACAGCCGTGAAACAACGCTGTGAGCGATGTCGAACTCCCTGGCAACATCTGTTATTTTTCGCCCTTCTTCGATCTTTCCAATAATTCGGCCACGCATAAAATCATCTACGTGATGTCGGGAAGACATGACAAAAATTTCAAGTTCGTCTATTATATCTTTCCTTTAAAACTTTGACTTGAAACAACAACTGTCCACACGCGTCAAAACCTTTAAAGCTCTTATGAACGCTATCACGTGATGAACAGACATTGAAAAAAATTTGCATACACATACTTCTTCTTACTATATCCCGCACTTATTCTAATTTTCCACATTTTGCTTCTTTTCATTTTGTGGTTGCTATGGGTAGTGTTATCCGTCCTTAGCAATTGTCCAGCAGTGTATTAAAAAAAAATAAATGAAATATTGGGTTGTCCTGAAATTTCGTACTGGTTTTCTGTTGGTAGCGTGAGAAGAGACTCAAATATGAATATGTGCTCGTTGTCCAAACAAAAAAATCTTTTGTGAAAGTGTTCGTTGTCCGATTTGTTCGCAGTCCGAACTATTCGTTAGCCTATCACTCATTGTATTTAGAAAAAGTTTGGTTATGATTCATAAATTTTCATCAATACGGCAGCAAATAAAGTGCATTATAGGGATTTAATGTGCTTTTCTTTTTCCGATAGGGGAAAAAGGCCTCACAAACGGTAAGTAAGATATGTGCTGTTCATGGTGAAAATGCTGTAGCCAAAAGAACTATGTGGAAGTGGTTTGTCCGGTTTAAAGCTGGAAATTTCAACCTTGAAGATCAAGAACTTACAAGCACAGGTGAAGATCTGATTAAAACAGAAATCGAGAATAACCCATGCTCAACATAATGTCATTTAGTATATGGCAAGTTAGGTACTTATGATAGTTATCATAAGTACCTATCTATATACCTTATCTATCACAAGTACCTAACAATATACCTTATCTATCACAAGTACCTAACTATATACCTTATCTATCACAAGTACCTAACAATATACCTTATCTATCACAAGTACCTAACTATATACCTTATCTATCACAAGTACCTAACAATATACCTTATCTATCACAAGTACCTAACTATATACCTTATCTATCACAAGTACCTAACTATATACCTTATCTATCATAAGTACCTAACTATATACCTTATCTTTCATAAGTACCTAACTATATACCTTATCTATCATAAGTACCTAACTATAAACAAGAAAACATACTTTTATAACATGGCTGCTGTAAATTCCACTCATTTGGCAAAGGAAGAAAACGTCTAATTAGTTCAATATTACTGAGTTTAGAAAGATTTATTCGAAGTCTGTGGACATCACCTTTCGTGAATCTTGTTTTCCATGGGGAAAACGTGTCCGTGTCTTTCGGGGGAGAAAATTGTGTGTTTAGCTAAATAATCAGTAAAAAATTTCGAGGAATTATTTACTTAGTTTTATGTTCAATTATACTTTTGCGTAAGCATCATATACAAATGAGTTCAAAAATAGTAGAATGAGGTGTTGGACATAAGAAAATTCTGAAGTCCTTTCATCCGAGTTCCGATACTCTTCCTATCGGCAACGTACTCGGAAAAGAAACACTCTAATGGTAAAATAGTTTTTTTTAAATCAAAAATAATAGCAACTAATTTTATTAAAAAAGACTTTAAACTGATGTAATTCATGAAAAATAAGGAATCCGATGAGACTTAAATATTTTTTTCTTTCACCCTTGATTATAGTTTAATTAGCTGACCGATGGCTGAGGTGTTAGCGATCCTAACTTCGAAGCTGTTGCTTCCAGATTCGAATCCTGGCTTGAGAGTGGATGTTCCTTTTTCTCACTCCATATCTTTCTCTCTCTTTCCTCGCTATCCCTTTGCAGTGGATCAGTCACTCCACGCAGATCCCCGTTAAGATCTGCAAAGTGAAGCATCATCGGACAGTGATTGGGAGGGTGACCACGTACCTCCTTCACTGGATTGCTGGAGCTCCGTGTCTTGGGGACGTGTCCACGCTAATATACGACGTACAAATACCTTCCGTGGACGTGACGACTATGAGGAGTGGAGGGCACTTGGTGACGAGAAAGTATTCCAAAAACTCGTTAACCTTAAGGTTCAGTCCGGGGCTCGCTATTTATCTATCCCTTCATCTTTAAGGGCAAGGATGGCACACACACTGAGTGCCCCCTCTGTTTAAGTTGTCATCAGCTTCACCCTTGCTCAATGGATTAGTCCTGAGATCAGCCGGGCATTCAGAAGTTTAATTGAATGATGAAAGCTGTCATCGGAAATGAAAACTCTGCTTGGTCACCTCTCATTTGTCAAAAGTAGCAAAACATCCAGCGATTTTCATGGGCAAGTGTTTTTTCCCTTCACCATGGAAAGCATCCCGTTTTCTCCCATCAGCATTGGAATAAATTATAAACAGTATTAGACGTTGGACTTAAGTTTTGACCAAGAGTCACGCTCAGGGGTTATCCGCTTGTGGCAGTAGAAGAACTTGGTATTTGCCGCTCTAACCTCACTGTTTTAATCAGAAATGGCTCAAAAATGTCCAGCGACTGACAAAGCATGTATTCCTGGTGATTTAACAGACTCTGAAAGTGATTTTAGTTATACAGATTTTTCAGTGACAGAGATACATTTTTTCATCTCTCAGTACATTTATTATCTAAAGTTATATAAATGTTTCTCTTCCATATCATATAATAAATAGAAATTAACACACTGTAATTGAATTGAAATTTATTATATTTTTTTTAAAAAATGTGATAACATCTGAAATTGGCTTTTCTTACAGCTTAGTTTTGCATGAAAATCTATGTAAGAAATATTCTAGAAAGAAAAAATGCATGTAGTTTAATATAAAGAATGAAAATATGCAAAAAAACAAGTAATACACAATTTTTGAAGAGATTTCGGTTGTCAGAAAAATGTCAGGTTCGGATTTCAGTAGTCAAAGGATTAAGTTAGCCAGAAACCAAGACCCTCCTTTGAATTCGTGCGAAAAATTCGGTAGACAGTAAGAGTTTTATTAATACAGATTTATAATGTTTACAGGTGTAAAGAAATCCGTTGTTAACGTACAATGCTCACTAATCTGTTAAAAAGATAACAGAAACACCTGCGCGAAGACATGCAGAGTGTGAACGCAGTAGGACTGGGTGAAGAAATAATCCTTCTAAAAGGAATCTAGCACATACACACACATTCTTATGCATTCAAACAATATTCATTAAAAAAGCATTTCAAAATTAAAACTAGACAAAATGCTTAACAATAACAGTGAAAAACTAGGCCGCTTAACTTCCAGGCACATTCTGAAATAGATAGTGCATGGTCACAGTTAAATTTAATACTTATAATGAAATAAGTATGTGACCCTTACACCAATGAGACTGAAGTTTTATTCAATTGCCAACAAAGAGCTGATAAAACATTTTATGTAAGTTTTAAAAATATTTATAAAAATGATGAGAATTTATATAAAAAATATTTCTTGATTCATGGCATTTTATAGAACTTCTTTTAACTATTTTAAAACAATTTAGATGAGAGAATAAAAATGGAAGAAATAGTGTTGATATAAATAATCGTAATTGTTTTTATGCATCAAATTATAAATTAAAAATAAAACTTGATATGTAAAAATATATACTGTTGTAATAAAATACAATGATAATAAAAGTTAGGTTCTCCTGAAGTTATTTATTAACCAAATATTAAAAAATTGAAAGGCAGAATATTTATATTTATTGTGATAAATAATGACAATCGAAAGGGTGTGTGCCAGACGATTTTATATAGCGAACTTATTTATAATAAAATAACTTAATCTTCCGCTTGTCCATATTTTTCAGGATCAATATCTAAGCTTATGATGATGGTTTGCTTGGGTCACTGTTTCCAAAAATAAATAAATCGATATAATGAAAAAAGAAAATAGACTTTTCTGAAAATAATGATTAAAAATATGCAGAACATTTCGCAAATGATTGAGGGAGTTGTACATAAGGTGTTCTCTAGAGAATTTCAATTGTATTGATTGATTCAACTTAGAAAAACATTTTTTCATACTTTGAAAGCTTTATGTTCTCCGACTCTAGCAACACTTTCTGTTTAAAAGGATCACCCTGCAGTGAAATTTAGAAAAAAAAACGATTATAATTCAGTAAATTTTACCCCATAACACTTTTACTAATGGATAATGTCTCTGGTACCAGGGTCTACCCTGTGTGTCCCAAATGTCCAATGGTTCAGGCCTCCCCATCTCATATTTTTCAGTGCATTGGGTGTGAGAGAGGAGACATGGAGTTGAGACCGGAGGTGGTGCTTGAGAGACTGACTATTTTTGGATTCATGGGGCTGGTGTGATGGTACTGTCACGCCAGTCGAGGATAAGCAACAACAACTAATGGATAATACTTCTATCGCATTGTTTTCTGATAAAACCAAATTGCACTGGCCTAAGCAGAAGGGAGACACACCATTTTTGAAAAACATAACCTTTGGTGTACAGATTTCATTACTTCATACTGCGATTTGCTTCACAAAAACCAGATTTTTACCGAAGAATTCAACATTGTAAAGTGATCAGAAATCTAACTAATACATCATCTACTGATTACTGTTTTCACTGTTAAACTTCTTTACAGATTAAAAGAGGAAAATAAATTAATTGATCATGGAACATAAATTTTTTTAATTCAATTCTTGAAGGGACTTTGAGGTAGAATCTAAGAAAATGTGCATCATAAACATTGAATGGCTTGAGAACTTAATGTCATTACAATGTCTTCCTGGAAACATGAGGGTGTGATGATACAGAAATAAAGAAGACTCTCAACAAACCCTTGAGTTACAGCTCTTCCAGTAAGTTGCACAAAATTACTACAAAAGAGAGATTTCATACGCAGGTTAAAAACTACTGCAGTTTCTATTCTGCAGAAGAAACAGAACAGGCCTGACGCTTGCCCTTTGGTCCTGGAAGTTTCCACAGCATTCCCCCACTAAGAATCTCGGCTTTTACTGATCCCATCAACGGTAAGTTCGAAAATTTGGGCTACTGCTTTATCGCAAAAAATGACAAGAGAGGAATGTCGTACAATCACCAAATATATCGCCAGGCTGCCTTAGATTTTATAGATTTATTTTTCAGCTCTGAAAACTACAGTATTTACCGAATAAGTGCTGTTTGGATAATAGCTTCTCAATGGAAACGATGATAACATGCTTAACTAAGAAATTAAAATTAAATAACTGTTTTCACAATTTATATTTTTCGTGCTCGATAATCTGGAATCAAAAGTCCTGTGGTCGGTCGTTGAGCAGTTACCATGGTGTAATGGTCTGGAAAATTTTTCCTCCCTTCCCAGGTGAACGTCAATATTGAAGGAGGGGATCCTCTGGTGGTGCCACCTATCGGAGGAGTGTTAGAGCAAAAACGTGCTTTTACCTTCGTGGTGCTCTGGTTAAACAAAAGACTCACCCTGCTGACTTAATTTCGCATAGCCATCCGCTAGTGAGCTTGGCTTGAACAAGTGTCATAAGTAACAACAACAAAACATTTTTCGTGATAATAGTTACTGCAAATGATATTGATTTTTATATTTAAAATATTGTTTAGATAAAATTTTAAATTAAGTAAGCAATGACTGTACAAAAAGCACAGATTTAATACTAAGATCGAGCAAAAAACTCATTTAAACATGCTGATGGCCTGATGGTGCTCCTTGTCTGAGTGTAAGGAAGTTCTCTGCCTTCCGACATCACGTGACCCACTCTCCATGAAAGCTTAAAGCAATGAGTCGAGTTTATATATATATAATTATATATATATATATATATATATATATATATATATATATATATATATAACATTTTACCCAGCCATGTATGTTTATACATAAGAATATATTTTGAATATATTTTATAAATATTTTTTTGAAATGAAAAGAAAGAAAAAATCCTAATCTTACCCTGGACTGTTTGGGACTCTCCAGAGAGGATATATACTCATCCCCTTTACTGGTCCTTTATTTCTTTAGGGTTAATGGTCTGATGGACCTTGTCTGACTTCGTCAGACGTTTGGAGGATAAACCACAACAAAAGAAAGAAAAAGACAATTTTTTTTCTGTTTTTCTCGAAATTTTCATGACTTTAATTTCTATTTTTAGCGACTCTAGTTTTTATTCCTTTTAAAATCTGTGATCAATGATTTATCTCTTTCCTTCTGAGAACTTTTTTCCAAATATTTTACAAATCTTTTCTAGTTTTTTTTTTTTTTTTTTTTCGAGTAGCTTTACATTTTCCTTTATTTTTTACAAAAGATTTACGAAAGATTACATAAGATTGAAGTAATGCGTTGTTTTTATAACTACAGGAGGGCCACCCAAGCATTGAAGTTCTTACAAGAATCCTGAAAATACCTACATATATACACTTTATTTTATACATAACTAAAACTTAAATCCCCTTTAATACGCTTTAACTTTTTAAACTACTTTAACTTTTTGAATTTAATTACTTCTGGCAATATTTCTTCATTCTAATTTCAAATTTACTTTTGGCAACTTCCTACTATTCTCATATATAAATTCAATCTGATTTACTGGCTTTTGTATTTTGTATTTTCTACTGTTTGTATTTTTTTACTGTATGTATTTTTCTACTTTTGTGAGTATTTTTTACTGTATGTATTTTTCTACTTATGTGAGTATTTTCATCTATAGTGAGTATTTTTATTTTTCTGCATATATATTTATCTTTTCTACATATATTTAGTCTAATTTTTAATTAAGTTCTTTTAATACGAACACTCTTCTGGGGAATTGCTCGAAGATTTTTAGACATTTGTCCTTCGAGCATGTCAGAAAAGTGTGTTCATTTTTGCATAGCTGACCATCTCCCTCCTGATGAAGACATGGTCCCTATGCCTTCTTGTCTTTTGCTTCATATACTTTAGTATCTTTCCAATTTTATATTTCTGATTTTACTTTTCTTCATGTTTTATCTTATTTATCTAGGTAAATCTTTCTTTAGCTGCTTTTGCGCTGGCTAGATTTCCTATTATGCATTGTAGTTACAACATTATATTTTTAGCATTGTATTTATTACTTTATATTCATATATGTATTTTCTTTATATATATATATATATTGATATTGTTGGTCATTCAAAATGTAATACATGAAGGAAGCACTTGAAATTTACATTGTACAGTTTACCAGATTTGCAGGGCATAGGAGCATGACGGATGACTGCAGCGCCCTCTGCAATTACTAGGTAAAGGATGAAGTGAGGATTAAAATTTGAAATACAGCAATTGCTTTTTTTGTCATTTTTTTTTTTTTCGGTAAGCTCTTTAACTGTGCTTCGCACAAGTTATCTGGCAGATTTCGAGCCAGTGTCTGAGTTCAACAGAAGAAGCATGGCTTCTTAGAGGAAGTAGAAGATCATCCTTAAAATGATCGGAAGGACCTAAGCGATGCGAATGGGTGGTTGCTGAGTGAAGAAGGGAGCAGCGAGCCGACGGGACCGGTCGCATTTATTTTGTAGCACAACTGCACATGATGGCAGACACATTGTCAGCATGGCAGGGATGGATCTCTCAGCCACAGCACGAACAACACAGCGCAACAAATTTAGACCATTGCATATTATACGGTGTCCATTCGGAGTAATGGCTGCTGGGATAAATTAAAACTGGCCATGGTTGCAATGTCCTCCAAGTGAAATGATACCTCTGAGGGTGGCAGCCAAATATTGGGGATCTTCTTCTTGGTCCCTGCTTCAAAATCACATAAACTCCACTCAGCCACTTCTATTGAACTGGTAGAGCCCAAATGAGGGCTAGGTACAGGGAAGCAGGGTGGTGCTATCACTCGATGTCGTTTGCAGCTAAATGGAATTTCCCCAAGGCGTCCATTGCTTCGTCAGCTTTTGACTCAAAACTAGAGGCATTCGTGACGTCAGTGGTGCGATGAATGGTGGGCCGAATAGAATAACGCTGCCTTTACTGACAAATCCTGCTTCTTGCTGCAACACTACACTGGCCAGTTTCGAGTCTGTCCGATCGGTTGCATTAGGCCTCGCTACACTAATATTGCAACCGGTGCCATGCTCATTGAACAACCTGCGCTACATCTCTGCGGTGTTTTAGCCTGTGATCCTCTCATTGCTTCTAGAATCGCCATCAATGATATTTCAATAGGATGATACACTACTACTTGCGGCAAGGAATGTTCAAGAGTTCTTCTCTTACCCGTCGGATTGAATTGCTTTCTCGAGCTGATTGTCCTCCTGGTGTGTGTTGCCAACCAAAAACATATATTCCATGCTTGCAAAAAATGCAGCATGGCAGACATTATCCACTGTTGCACCGTATCAACTTTGGCAACATATCGGACTGCTACACCTCAAGAATACTTCCAAAGTCTCTTCGACTCTAGGTGGCAGTACTTTTTGTGAAAATGACGCTCCCACGAACTACTGACTTTGCCATCATCTGTACTTCAGATGACATTTTAATCAATTTATCTTTGCGTAGCGTGTCATCTGCCATATAAATTTTGCTGTCATATCTCTGATCTTTCTTAGTGTTGTATTCAATCAAATATTCCAAATTAATTTTAAAATGAAGGTCATTACCAAAGAAGCTAATGGGTTTCATTAGAAATTGTGAAATGAGCTTCCATTACAGAATAAATTTCTTTTTGTAACCATTTTCACGAATGTCCTCCTCCAAACATGAAACTTGACAAGTCATTGGACATCCACCGTCTGTCTCTTTCATATGTGTTGTGGAATGCAATCGTCTGTCGCATGAGAGAGGACAACTTTCAAGCCCTCATTTCAGAAAATGTGGGTGAACAAACGTTGTGCCTATTTCTTCTTGTTCCAAAGTGGTTGGAATGGAACCCAGTACCTCCAACCCTAAAATATAAGGTCCTAAAATAGTTTGTGTTCCTTCAATGTTTCTCATATTTGTTGTCTTCTTTTCATTACTAAAGTAGAAAAATTTAAAAATAGTTTAAATAAAAGTAATTTTTATTAACAATAAAAGAAATCATTTTTTTGAAACAGTGAAATCACAAATTTACAGGTGAAAAGGTCCTGATCATGAAATATTTATCCAAAATCACACTCTAAAAAAGCAATGTAATCTTTGTAGCAAAAAATGATAGCAATTATGTGTGTCACAACAACCTCCGGTAAATTTTATAGCCCGTACGTACAAATTTTTAGAGAATATATTGTGTAATTTTTGCAGCATTTTTTTCTATAATTTTATAGCATTTTCGCTGTAATTTTACAGCATTTTTCCCTGTAATTTTTTAATGCAAGATTCACAGCATTTTTACTACATATTGTATAACATGTTTTGTTGCATTTTTTACACAACCTGTTGCACAATAGGTATTTGCAGTTATATCATCATGACATACATTGTTATTTTCATTATGTATTTTGAATTAGGTACTTAGTTTATGTAAAAAGGTAATTGATGAAAAAAAATGCGGAATATTTTTCTCAGAATAAGGAAATGTTATACATCAAATATTTTTATATAAATAAATACTTTCTTAAAATTCTAAATATATTATAGATGCAGAAAAATTTATATTAGTTTATAATTATTTTCTAAGGCTTGTGTAGCTATTTTTCAGATCAAACAATTCAAAGTGTATACTTATATTTTTTTACATATTTCTCGCATAAATAATTTTAAAAGACATTTGCAGGTTAATGTGTAAATGAATTCCGACATGATATGTCTTAACTGGGTTCATGATAAAATCGTTCAATAATTTTCTTTAAATTTGAAAAATTATATTTTAATATTATAACTAAGAATATCAATAAACTGAAAATACATAGCAGCAAATTTTCTAATACAACGTGCAAAATATTATGAAATGTGAAGTAATTTTTTTATTCAGTAAACAGAGTAAAAAGAATATAATTAGTGTTATATTGAAGAAGATATCTTTTAGAACATTATGAGATCAAATATTTAACTTTTTTAATCCACCGATCTTTAATTTCAAATTTGAGCTGAGAATTTTTAAAACAAAATTTGTTAAAAGTAAAGATAGTGGAGTTGTATTGAATACGATATAAAACTAAATATAAAATCAATTTTTGATTTACTTCCTATTTTATACATTTAGAAAATCAAGCCTTATAGATAATTATATAAATACACCAAAGCTCAGTTAGTTAATGCTGTAATATTTCAATTATTCTGTAAAGACAATAAAAGTTCTCTTTTTCGTATCTTTCTGGTATTTCAAAAATTTCATTTTTTTTACTTATTTTCACTATAAAAATGCGCCGCCCAACTTGTTTAGTGATCAGCGTGCCTGACTGCTTTAATGAGGTCCTGGGTTCGAATCCCGATTAGGGCATGGATGTACTTTCTCTCTCTACCTATCCTGTCTTTGTCCGTTCCTTGTATGAATGAGATGTGAAGGGTTGCCTACCCTATAAACGGGTTCCTATGGCATGTGTGTAGAGCAAAGTCGTACTTTCATCTTCATGGTGCTCTGATTAAACGAAAGACGCTCCCAATTGACTTAAATTCGTATAGCCAAGGCACAGCGAGCTTGGCTTGTCCAAGTGTCATTAATAACAACAACTATAATAAATGGAAATAAAAATTCTGATGAAATAAAACATTTCTGTCTAGTAACAGTTAGCAGTGCGCAAACACAGAAGTTTTTATTTTATTTGTCCTATGTTTTAGTAATAGCCATTCATATCAGACAAATGATTCAACAGAAGCGTTTTTGAATTCCTTCCTTGACTCGTGTTGATTTTCTTCCCGGAGAGGTAAACACCTGAAAAATAGAAATTAGACAAATGAATAACTGAGTTTTCGACAAAATTTTTGCAAAATAATGTCAGATGTGATACAATTAAATAGATGAAGTTTTCAGTAGGCTTAGCGTTTTGATCCACGTTTTCAGTACAGATGCCGTATAATCCAGGATGTCAAATTCTGAGTTTGGTGATTTTTTGGCGGATTTTCTTATATATCTGGCAACCTGATTTTATATACACTCATGTCCATAAATTAAGGATAGTTCAGAATCACACAGAAATTCAACTCTAAAATAAAAATTTCACATGTAAAATTATCACACACATCTTGAAGAATAAAATGCAAATTACAAAAAATCACCAGATGGCGCCGATAGTACGTCGCAATGACGAGAGTGTAAGAGAGGGTATATAAGGAATGATTGCAAAGAGCCTGGAATAGAAATCATGCATTGTGGACACAGCAACAGTGGTCTTGTGTGATGTTTTCCGACGAGTCCAGGTTTAGCTTTTAGTTATGCTCTCTCCGGACTTTCATATGGAAAGGGCCAGGTACCCGTTACCACCAACAGAACACCAGTGATCGACATCGTTACAGTGGTTCAGGACTGCTCGTTTGGGGAGGAATTATTCTGGGTTCCAGAACTAACCTGCATGTTCAAAATGTGACCATGATAGGCCAATCTATCGGGATGTCATTCTGGAACAACATGTACCTTTGTTTCGGGGCGCCATGGGTGCAGAATTTCTGTTTATAGATGACAATGCCCGTCCTCACCGTGCAAACATTGTAGACGAATGCCTTCAATCGGAGGATATCACCCGTATGGATTGGCCAGCATACTCACCAGACATGAATCCGTTATAGCATGTGTGGGACATGCTTGGTCGACGAATTACAGCCCGTCAACCTCCTTCCACATGTCTACCGGAACTTTGGAGAGCATTGCTTGATGTGTGAGTGGTGTAATATTCCCCAAGATCAGATCGATAATTTGGTACTGAGTATGTCTAGGCGTTGTTCGGCCTGTATTGCATCGTCTGGGGGGCATACTATGTATTAACCATCTACCAATACTTTTATCTGGAGGTGAAATTCGTAACAATGGAATATTTGCTACTCCGTTACTCTTTTCTAGTGCTAAAGAATCAACACCAAAAAAATTTCCATGTTATATTGGTTTTTGTAAATATGTTCTTTTTTTAAATATGCTCCGGGGATTAAAAATCGCAACTTTTATTAATGATGTGAAACTTATAGCATCTTTTTTGCTCTTTACATCTTGTTTAATAAATAGAATTTTCAAATGAATCACATTTGTTTTGCTTCTGTGTCTTTATTTGCCTGAACTTGCATTTTCCTTAATTTATGGACACAAGTGCATCATAGATATGATCTATAAGAATTATGCAGAAAATTCTATTTTGAAACCATAGTATTTACATCATTGCTTACGTCACAATGTGTCATCTTGGCAACATTTCTTCATCGCGAAGAAAAATCAGAATTTAGGCTCCTGGATCATACGGTATTTCTCCTGATTTATGTTGTGCGTGACATAAATTTCAAATTTTATCAATAATTCCATATTTCAGTAGGAAGATTATTTAATAGCTTAATAAAAGTATTAAAAATGTATTTTTATAGAAAATTGATTGAATTTCCTCAAAATATATTTACTTTAATAGGTAATAAGTGCTTCTTGTATTCATGCATCCTAATTATCTTGATGATAAAAAGTCAAGATTTTATTGATTTTCTGATAAATATTTTTAATAATAATGAAATTCATAGTAAGGTCCCGTTACTTTAAAAGTTGATAAAATATTTACTTCACCTAAATACTTCTAATTAATGTTTTAATCTAAAAAACTTTTTTGGTACTGAGAATTTTATTTCAATTTAATAAACATTAAAAGAGAATTTAGAATTCGCTTTATACAGGCATCAGGAATGGATTTAAAAATTATATCATCACACACACACAGTATATTATTTTAAGTATTTATTTCCCACTGAAGAGTACTAAAACTCTTTAAAAAATGAATTTTACACTTGAATCTAAATAAGCAGTTAAAACTTTAAAATCTTATGCTTCCACATCAAAAAACTTTAGATATATCTTAAACCATATCATTTCAGTTTTCCAAAATTCAAATATATTGTTCTGAATTAGCCTTCTCTGTGAATGCTACATATCATAAGTTATGTACTTCACTAAGATACTTATATTTTCATAGTAAGAGTTGATATGAAATCGAACGGTCAATGTGTTGATAATGAGGCCGGTTTTCCTCCGCCAAACTTAGAAAAACGGAGTTTTTGGAATTCAGTCAACAATCCTGATGTCTGTAACTTGCCGGCGTTCGGAGCGACAGCGTCCACGTAAGAAACAGGAAAAAAAGAACGGTAATTTTTAAATAACTAATCCTTATAAGCACATTTAAGTTTCAGTCTGTGAAAAACTTCAGCTCTTTGGACTCGGAGATTGACTACCAAAATGACATCACTCCTGAAATCAGAAAGAGGATCATTGCCGCAAACCATTGTTTCTTTGGTCTAAGACCTCTTTTGAAATCTCATCTAATCAGGAGAAGGACAAAAATAATGTTATCGTCTTCTTCTTCTTAGAATTGGGTTTGTATGTCATTGGGCACCTCTGCTTTTATCAGCATTTTGTACCATTAACTCCAAACCCAATGTTTCCTAGTTCCAGTTGCTCGGGTCACCCACTTTATTAATAAAGTCCGAGTCCTTTAATGGAGTCTAGGTGTAACTCTCTAGTATGGATGATGCCTAAAGAGGTTAATCTAGGGAGGGCTAGAGCCTCGCATTCATAAATGATATGCTCTGCCGTTTCCTCTTGCGTATGACATTTCCAGCAGATAGGGTCTTGCTGAAACAGTCCCATCTGGTCAGAAAGTCAGTCATGCTAGGAATAGCTTCCTGACTTTCCCCAGAAGAAGATGGTTTGGAGGTCATTTCTATTTCAAGTGAAGGATTCATTACTGCCCCTTTACAAGACTGCCTCTGAGTTCCCTTGTCTTTTTCAGCAAGGTCTACTTCAGAGGCTTCACCTGCAAATGCAGAAAGGTTTGTTATTTCTTGTGTCTTTTCAGCCACAAGATAACAATTTATAAGCTCAGGTAATATAAGTCCACCCAGCATTGCCTGAGATACTGGGCAAGGCAAATTACTCTAGAAGTTTGCCAGGCAACTAGAGGCTCCGTTAAGACACCAATACCGCGGTGCCAATTAGCCCTAGGCACGGAACGCATAACACCAGGGTTTACGGGAGGTGGTTCGCGGCCTCTGATTCTATATTCAAGGCTATCCTGTCATTCCTACAGGACGTTCGGTGATCCACCGCCTACCGACGCGCCTGGTAGCTGCTCAGGCCCCAGGAAAATAATGTTATACAAGACATTGATTAAACCAGTTCTAACCTCGCCTCAGAGACATGAACATTGACGATGAAGAAAGAGAAAACAATGGCGATTTCTGAGAGAAAGGTCCTAAGAACTATTTTTGGTGCTGTCCTGGAAAATAACACCTGGCGTAAAAGGTATAGCTTTGAACTGTACAAAATCTATGGAGAAGAAGACATCATTAAATCAATGAAACTATTTAGAATGAGATGAGCAGGCCACCTCATGAAAATGAGTACAGAGAGAACACCAGTAAAGGTCTTCAACACCACCCCTTTCTGTAGTAGACCAAGAGGAAGACCCAAAAAGAGATGGAAGGACTGCCTGGAAGAAGACTTCAACATACTTAAAGTCAAGAACTGGAGGTCGATTTCTGGAAAAGAGGCGGAATGGCAGAAACTTCTGAAGAAGGCCCACAAAGGGTTGTCGTGCTAATGCTGATGATGAAACCTTATAGGAGCAAGCGAATCGTATTAAGAATTGATTTAATTTTCTAAATATTTCACACAAGTAAACAGAGAAATATGTTGCAAAAAATGAACTGTCTGAAACTTTATATTTAAATCATCAAATAATAAATAAGATTTCCCAAATAGACTTAATTAATATTATAGTTAGTAACATAAATTTGAAAAATGAGAACTGTGATGATAAAATAATAAACTTTAAATATTCTAAATAAATTAATTTAATTTGAATATGTATTTCTTTATACGTATTTAAGAAATTAATATGTGTTACGTAAGTATTATAAAATGATGCATTTAAAAAACAAATATTTTTAAATGCATTAGATTTTTCATTTATGCACATGTTTTTAAATACAAATTAATAAATAAAACAAAATTCTAAACAAGTTCATTTATTCTAATTAAGATCATACTCTATTTTATAATATATATTTAAAATATTCATTTTTTAAAAAATGAATACATTTTTTAAATATATGTTATTTAATAAAATTATAATTACGGTAATTTATAAGCAAAATATAAGTCTATGTTCTATCTTCTAAATAAATATTTTAATCAGAATTCTATTTAATGACCTGTATATTAAAAAAGAATTATAATTAAGAACATCTATTAATAACATATTAAATAGTAAAAATTTAATTTGCTTGAATATAATTTATGAATTTATAAAATGTAATAAAATTTATTCAAATACCATCGAATTATTACATTGCAACGTACAAACAAAAAAATGTGATAAAATGTAAGATTTCTTAAGGTTTTTAACGAATGGTAAAGAAAAACTATAAATAAAAACTGTGGAAAGTTTTAATAAAGAAATGAAAAATATTCAATGAAAGAATTGTGAGAAAATGTAACAGAATAAATTATCATCCAATTTTAATTTCTAATGAGGTATAATAAAAATTTTTTATATAAATGGAATTATTTAAATATAATTCTAAATTCGTAAAAAATTAAACGATAAATATATGAATCAATTTTCATAAAAAGCTAGTATAAAATATTTTAAATATTAATAAACTTGGAAAAAAATGTTCAGACTATTCAAATTCACTTGAATTTATTCAACTTACAATTTTTCTCGAATGTTCATTCAAATTTATACAATTTTATTTAGATCAAGGTAAACTAGTATTTTATACGGTAAACAATAAGAAACATTTACATTACCTTATATTTGGTGATTCATTTATATCAGAAATTCAAAGTTTCCTGAAAAAATCTAACGCTAAACAAAAAATTTATTCTACCGACAGCAAATGCAAATGAAACTAAAAGAAAATGCCATCACTTGAGGATAAAAGCTAACGATAATACCAGTTTAAAGTGCCTGCCCAGTGGCAAATAATTTCGTTCCGCTGAATTTTACAGTAAAAATTAATAAAATTTTTCGATTCTTTTGACAGCTCTTTAAATAATAATGTTTTTTTTTCTTTTTTACAGTGGATTATTTTGGGATTTCGAGAATTCACATTTAAATTATTCCCCAAGATGCTCGTTTTTACGAAATTCTAGTTAAAGAACATTCACTATTTTATGAACTAGTAGCTAGACTTTAAAATAATTCCAAAGACGCAATGATAACTTTAATTCCCATTTAAGAGAAGTAAAGTTTTCCAAAATATCTTTTTGAGAGCACATCTTCACATGCCACTTTTTATCATGTGAGTTCTCTCTCTTCTCCTTCACTGCATAGTTGAAAAACTTGTACCGACATTTTGATTGGAGAATTCTTAGAATCATGGAGCTGCTCCATCGATTTTGAAGTCCTGGATTTTTTGAAACAATTATTGTGGAATTTATCCTTGCTATCGTAACTCCAACCTTTTAATCCATGCATCAGAGTATGAACAATAGTTTCAAGTGGAAATAGAGTAAGATTCTTTTGTAAGGAGACTCAATGGCTTGAAACTGAAACGCATTTGCTTTGGATTGATATTGCAAGGGAAACGATATCTATCTCATTTTGACATGTTCGTAGAAACCACCGTAACAGAAGTATGCCAAAAGGATTTACTTGATGACTTGAAGTGAAAGGAATTACTCATCCACGAACTCCGACAAAGAAACCCGCAAGAAATTTCCTACGAGGAAATTTCTAGCGTAAAAATCATTCACATTTTGTATGTGATAACTATCTGATGACTCAATGATTGAGGACATCATGAAAAAAGAACTATCAGATATTAAACAATGAGCAAATTGTGACATGCAGAAGCTGAAAAGCAACTGTTGAAGGCACATCGAAAAGAAAAGAGGGAAAATGTGGTTTTGAGACCGAAAAAGAGTTGCAATTATTTTTTATTAATGACATGAAATTAACAATATTTTTGAGGCATGAATGCTCTTATATTTCGTTATAAATGGGGATATTTATATCTTCACAGATGAATTCAATCAAATATTACATTAAATATAATTGTCTCCTATAGCTAGCTTTCATTAAATAAATTGAAGTGTAATGCAAAAAATTTTAATTGACTTTTGTGGTTATTAACATAAACTGACACGCAATTCAGTAAAGAAGGTTTAATTTTTAGAATATAAGAAAAAATTTTATTACTTTCCGAGGTGAAATCAGCTAAAAAATTTTGATCGTGATGTTACAAAGCAACAAAACACATTTGTTTATTTCAGCCTCTTTTTGAATGTAAACAGCTCATTTGCAGCAAAAAGAATATGGATAGTGCATTGAACATTTTAAAAGAATTTCTGTTTTAATTCATGTGAAAAGGAACTTCTCACATTACGAACAGATAATTCAAGCCTAGAACCGTACTAGTGTAACTACGTCTAGTCTTAATCAAGAGGTGTTTCTTCGTCTTTCCAATCCTATTGTACCTGAAGCGGTTTGTTTCTTGCTTTTTGCTCTAATCAGCTCGAAATGTCAAGACGCTTGAGCTTCAACTGATGATGAGTAAGCCTCCTAAATTAGGAGTTTGAAAAGATAATTCATGTATAAAATCCTTTCCCGTTAAAGGTACTAAGTGACATAATATTCGCTGCAACAAGCAGGAATACGTGAACGAACTTACATGCAAAGGAATATCATTTAACCCCTTTTTCCTTTACCTCTCTGGGACTGCAAACAGTTGTTGTTGTTAGTAGTGACACTTGGACAAGCCAAGCTTGCTATGCCTCGGCTATGCGAATTTAAGTCAATTGGGGGACTCTTTCGTTTAATCAGAGCACCATGAAGATGAAAGCAAGACTTTTGCTCCTCAAATCCTCCGATAGATGGCAGCACCAGAGGATCTACTCCCTCAATTTTGGCTGTGATCTGAAGGGGGAGTAAATTTCTCCAGACCATTGCACCCATGGTAACTGCTCAACGACCGACCACTTTCGATTCCACAGATTTAACGAGCACGTATATAGCATGTACTCGGTGGGTCTTTGGCGGCATTGGGAATCGAACCCCACCCTTCCGGATGGAAGGCCGATACCCTAACCACTAGGCTACCACGGCCCTACTGCAAACAGTAAAACAATTGTGAATTACGACGCATTGTCTTTTCCCGTTGTAATTTATAATTTGCAAAACACTAAGTAGCGAATAAAATATTGGTTACAAACGACAAATTTGCTTCCAAAGGAATGTTGTAGTAGCCTTTTACCTAACACATTTCCCTCTCTGGGACTACATTCAGAGAAACAGTTATGAATTGCCAAGGCCCTTCGTCACTGCTATTTGAATAAAAGATCGGGAATGGCTTTTTGCGTAGTTGGGGTTCCTCCACTTGTTTTCGGTCACGTCAAATCGGTGTAAGTTTGGTATGTGATTTCTCGCCAAATCTGGCGCACTTTGTCTTGATCGATCGTTGTGTTGCTGATTTCAGTTTTTGTTTTTATTGTAGTGTTGCCAAATTCAGTTTTTGTTACTTTTGTTATTTTTTGGTTGCCAGATTTTTTTTCTCGTGTTTTACATAATTTTTACGTTATATATGTGCTTTTTTCAGTGGCAACAGCTTTTTTAGTTTTCTTCGAGTTTCTTTGTTCTAACTTTCTTTGTTCTTGTTCCATATTTCAATTGGAAGCCATTTGACTGCTGTTTGCGGTTGTGGGAACAAGTAGGGGATTTCCCCGTCTGTTGTATCGTTGTCGCCAGCGTTCAAACATCGCAATTATTTTTTTTTTTACAATTTCATTTACTTTATTTATTAATTATATATACCTTTTTATTTAGTTTATTTATTATATATATTTTTTAATTTATTTGTATATTTTTTATATTTTTAACATCATAAACTGTTATTTTTTCCCACAATTTCGTTTTGTTAATTTATGCATATCTTATATATTTTTGTTAATTTATTATAATATTTTTCTTATGTATATTTTCCATAATGTTGTTGACATACAAATGCTTATTTTTCGAACTACGGAAATTACCCGTCTTAAAAAACGCACGCTTAGCTTGGCGACATGGCGACGAAAAAAATTCTCCATGTTCGCCAATAGATGGGGATATCCTACTAGTTCCGTCAAATCTTTCATACACAAGGAAGACTTTTGAAATCTTCCCACCTAAGATAGAGCTGAGGAATGTTTTAAGCGACAAAATGAGAAACAAATCAAAAATAATTCAAAATTTCAAAAAAAAAAATTGAGTTAAGAAAAACCTGAATAATTATAGATCCCGAACTTGGTTAATGAGCTTGCTTTAGTCGAAGATTACCGCACTTAATTGCCCACAAACATTGCATCTCTGGGTCATTTGGAGTCAATACAGAACCGTTTAATAAAGAAAACATTGTTAGATCTCACTTTGTAATCGTGTATATCAAGCAGTGATTGGACAGTGTATGGTTGGACAGTGCATTGTCATCCTACAAAATGTCATGTCCTTAAAGAAACAATGTTTGCATCGTAGGATGAGCCTGGACAGTAAAACATCTCTATATTTCTGACCAGACATCTTTCCTTTCTTGGTTATCAGAAAACAATGACACGGGTTCCCACATCCTAGCAAATCCGCCTTAGCGATTGACAGTGGGTACGGGGGTGACCAGGATCAGATACTTGTATGAGATGTCCCCCTTCCCCGATTTGGCGTGGGGAAAAGTGGGCAAGAGTGTTCGTCTTACCACAGAACTATCCTCCATTTCGATGTCCCATAGCTAACAGCCTCAATCTACTCTAAGATACATGTAGCGTGATGTAAGGATTTTTTCATAAATATTGGTGCATATTTTGCGGATCATAAATGAGAAAAACCAGAAAACTCCCAGGTATTCACAACAATGGACATGCTATGGGGGGTGGCCTGTTTGGTTAGGGCGTCGTTCTCGTTGTCGGAAGGTAGTGAGTAAGAATCCCGGGTTAACCGAATACCTGTCGTGTTCACTAACAGCGGCTGGGGCATTTTAAAACTGTGCTTTGTCGCAATGTCCTCCAAGTGAAATGATACCTCTGGGAAGTGACAGGACAAGTATTGGGGGTCTTCTGCTTGTTTCTTGCTTCAATATCATGAAGGCTCTACCCGGCTGCTTTTATCTAACTGGTAGATCCCAATTCAGAACTAGGTTCAGGGAAGCATGCTGGTGCAAAAACAGCAATGGACATGCATGATATGCAAAAAAGAAAATAAAGAAAATTGCAGCGAAATTAACAATTTTTCATCAGTTTAATCAATGAAGTTCAACTCTATCAAAACTGCTTTGTTGCAGTTGATTCGGACAAGATCACATCAAACTGAGATGAATTATTAAAGGGCAAAATTCTATGATTAATTTGGGAGAAGCGTTTCGTTTGAAAACATACTGAAGTGAATAATGTGCTTGAGCACTTTAAAAGATGAACATAGAGACTATCAACATGAAAATTATTTCAATGTTTCAGCCAAAATAACTACAGATTGTCGTAAAAATGTTTATATTCACCATTCATAACTTTTTGAAATCTTTTATTATTTCAAGCAATTGCTATATTAATTATTAAATGGCATGTAACATACCTTATAGCTTAAGATGCAACATGAATTCATTAAAATATTTGAACCTTTTCTTATGATTTCAGAAATGTGGCTTAAGATTTAACCCTTTGGATGCACATTTATTCGAATAATTTTTTGCATTTGGAGCACATTAAATTTTTTGGGGTAGAGTAATTTGGTAAGAACAGCATATTTTATGCAATTATTAGAATTTATTGGCTCCCACCTTTTGTTTCTTTTTTTTCCAAAATCTTTTTCTATCACTTGTCTGGCATATCTATTTGTCTCTTCCACTATGCTATTCCAAAAATTTTCATTTAGGACTTCATTCAAAACATCCAAAGGTTTAGGATTAGCACCTAGCCTTCGCAGACACAAAGGATTTATTCCAGGCACTTCACGAAACCGTTTTACATTAGGTACATTGTCTTTTTCTTCCCAAATCCATTGATCTAATTTCTCAGGAGAAGATTCACTATCACTGCTTGATAAGTATCTTGTACGTCTTTTGCATCTTGGTTTTATCTCACTATCATTGTTACTTTGAAATAAACAAGAATGAACATGTTAAATAGTGTCTCATTTTCAACGACGTATCAGAACGTCATGTGCGACTTTGGACAAATTAATGCATGACGTTCTGATACGTCGAATGCGGTCAAAGGGTTAATCCACCGCTACACGCGTCTACTAAAATGGAAAATATTCTTCATGCTTGGTGCAGAGAATTACTGCGGATAAATTCAAAAAAAAACATCTCTGAAACTATAAAATGATCATTTTTGCTTCTAGAAAACAATTCTGTGAAGACATCTCTCAAAGTTATTCTGGAATAAAAAGTCGAAAATGAAGAAGAACATTCTTATTCTAAAATTTTATAGCATATAAAAAATCATTAAAATTATTAACAAACGACAAATATAAAAAAAATTTTAAATCTTTTCTCAAAATTGAGAACTTTTAAGATATTTTATTTCCACAAATATTAGAAGAAAAATCATTTCTTAAATAAGAGGTTGAGTTTAAAGGCATTTTATTTCAAAGTAATTTTAATCATTCCCTAAACGCGATAAAAACAATATCAAATGTGCGAATACAAATATTCATTAAAAACATAACGAATTAAAGTTACAAATAAAATAATGTTATTAAAAAAATGAATCCATGTAATTTCCTTAAACAATTAAATCTTTTATGCAAATCAATGCAAAAAAAATTTTTTTAATCTAAAATGTGTTTTTCAGGGACTAGTTATATTTATTTTGAAGCAATGCCAACTTCCATTTAAAAAAAGTATTTCTTTAGTTGATGATTGAAATTTATTAATCAAAAATTTGAAAAACATTTTATTCAGTAATCGTTTACTAGGCCAACTTTGTCTTAACGAACGCTTCGAGAATAACATAAAATACAAAAATAAAAACCACCGATTTATATAATATATTTCATTCTCATTTGAAATGGATGATTCTTGTTACTCTCGCAACCACCACTAACCAGACTAATTGGAGGAAGCTATTATTGCGGAAGACAGGCAATAAACATACGAGGTATATCCAGAAAGTAAGTTCCGTTTCAAGTCATCTCTGCTGCAGCGCTGTGATCGCAGTTCCGCACATGCGCGGTAGACGCTCTGTATCAAGGATAAGAGACGTGCGCCATTTTGAGATCGCTGTCAGCCACGTACGCTTTGTTGTGCTTGTTTACAATGTCGGTGTAGATTGAAAAACCCGCCGCTTGTGAAATCAGATCTGCGATTCGTTTTCTGAATGCTAGGGAAGTGAAACCAATTGAAATGTATCGGCAAATTTGCGAAGTTGACGGACAAAATGCGATGAGTGAATCTATGGTAAGAAGATGGGTCCGACAGTTCAATGAAGGACGTAGTGAAGTGCACGATGAAGAACGAAGTGGGCGTCCATCTTTGGTTACAGAAGAACTGGTTCACGCGATTGATGACAAGATCCAGGAAAACCGCAAGTTTACAATTAGTGCTCTCGCTATGGAATTTCCCCAAATCTCACAATCACTAATTCATGAAATTGTTAGAGAAAAACTGAAATTTCGTAAACTTTGCTCACGTTGGGTACCAAAGATTCTTACTGAGCAACACAAAACAAAACGGATGGGTAGTGCACTGCAGTTTTTGACCCGTTATGATGAAGACGTCGAAGAATTTCTGACACAGATAGTCACAGGAGATGAAACTTGGGTTTCTTACGACACCCCTGAAAGTAAGCGGCAACCAATGGAATGGAGGCACACTTCATCCCCAGCAAAGGTTAAGCCGTAACAAATCTTAACACCTCGAAAAATTATGTGCACAGTTTTCTGGGACTGGAAAGGCATCTTACTCATTGATTTCTTACGGCGTGGTCAAACAATCAATGCAGATATTTATTGCGAGACACTTAGGAAATTGCACCGCGCAATTCAGAATAAGCGCCGAGGATTGCTGTCAAAAGGTGTTGTTTTTCTTCACGACAACGCACGACCACACACTGCAAATGTGACGAAAAACCTCCTACAGGTATTTGGCTGGGATGTGTTTGACCATTCTCCGTACAGGCCTGACCTCGCTCATAGCGACTTTCATCTGTTCTTACATCTTAAGTCTTTCCCAAGCATTTTCGCCATGCCCAAGGTGAGATTCGTGGATGTTGGTAGTGGTTCGGAATCCACTTTCAACCGTAGGTCCCGGTTTAATTAGCCCTCGTGTGCAAAAAAATGACCGTTGAGCGACAAACCAAACCAAATCCGATGTAGAACAGCAGCCGGAATCAAATAAGGACGAAATTCCGAAGAACACAGTTCAGTCACGAGGCTACGTGTTTGGATATAGCCTCGTAACTGAACTGTGTTCTTCGGAATTTCGTTCTACATCGGAAGGCAGCTGCATCTACATCTTCAGGGATTACCGACCATTCATGTTGTTGTTGTTGTTGCATATGACACTTGGACAAGCCAAGCTCGCTATGCCGTTGGCTATGCGAATTTAAGTCAATAGAGAGCGTCTTTCGTTCGATCAGAGCACAACGAAGGTGAAAGTACGACTTTGCTCTATTAAGGTGCTTCGTAATTTTAAACCACGGTCAGGTGACGAGGCCACACTAGAGCTGGCACTCTCGTCTTTCATTCATGAAATGTTTTATTTGAAGGAGGGACTTTTGCAGCAAATTTTGGTTGTGCGGTCCACTCCCGATATTTAAGAAAGATGACAATCAATCTAAGAATTCTTCAAAACCATAGTTGTAACTGAGCGAACCTTGTGAATCATAACAGCGATGAAATTTTACAAAATTATATAAATTTTTATAAAAAAAAATAAAAACAAATGCAATTAATGGTTAAAACTCGAGTTCTTATTAAGAATTTATTACTATTATTCGTAATAAAGGAATTTTTGAATATAAATTTTTCAAAAGGAGTTTTTAATTAGTATTTTTAAACTTAAAACTATATTTTTTTAACCAATAAATATTTTTAAATTGTAACAGTTTATATTTATTGATCCATTTAATACAATATTTTAGACGAGCTTATTTAGTCCTCTTTCAATTTTTTTATGTTTACGTAGTGCACAAGTTAGTGAAGAAGGTCCCACGGAACAAAAATAGATTACAAAGTAAAGAAAACTTTTTTTCTTTCCGTTTTCGAACGCCGTCAAAGAACTTAGTCACTAAGAGCTTAGTCATTATATTGAAAGTATGACAAAGAGGCAAAGAATTACAGCGTGCCTAATTAGCCGAGTTATTAATCAAACTAATTGGATAATCTATCTTATTCAGCATTTTTTAAGCCTCAGACAGGGGCTTAAAATTATTGTCCTCACCCTTTTAAAAGTAAAAAAAATCATCTGAAATTGTATTATGCTAAGAATTATTCTAAATATCAACATAAATGTTTTTAAGTACATAAAATATGCCCGGAAATTTTATCTCAAATTAAAAAAAACAACAGTCATTTTTATGAGCAGTTATTTTCGAATGCGTTTTTATGATTGTATTTCATCTTTGCAACAATTTGGCGCAAATTTATGTAATTTTGTATGCTAATATAGAAAAAATAACTAGAATTCTTCTCGATATAAGTGAAATTTAAAAGAACTTTGTATTGCTTCGTGTCTGTTGTAAGCATTTCATCGCATTGTATGTGGGAAAGCATTGGAAAACAAATTCTCTCTCATAAATACTTTCAAAGAAAAATTAATCTTCCACATCAAGCTTTTGATGTCATACAGGTAATACTTGTAAATCACTATTTTATTAATATTTGTTTAAATATCAAAGCAAGAATTTTTAATATTCCTTTTTTATTTATGTAATAATATAAGCGATGTTATTTAATATTTTATATACTATATCAAGTTATTACGAGATGTAGTATCACTTAATGTCCTTGAGCTTTCAGGTAATGCAGTTGCTTATAAAATATTTGATAATATTGGGTTGGCAACTAAGTAATTGCGGATTCAAAATCAAAAACAACTTTTTCATGGAACTAAATAACTTTATTCTGTAATGTATTGTCCATTTTGATCAATGACCGTTTGCCATCTTTCAGGCAGCATCATAATCCCACGTTCATAAAACTTCTGGTTTTTATTAGCAAAAAACTGAATCAGGAACGATTTGACATCATCATCATTATTGAAATTTTTACCATTCAAGGAGTTTTGTAACGATCGAAACAAAAAGTGATCAGATGGTGCAAGGTCAGGCCTATAAATTGGATGCGGAAAAACATCCGAACCATGCTCCAATAATTTTAGCCAAGTGACCAAAAATGTGTGTGGCCTTGCATTGTCATGATGAAATACAACACGTTTTCGATTTGTCAATTTGGGCCGCTTTCCTTCAACTGCATTGTTTAATTTCGTTAGTTGTTCAATGAAGACATCTGAACTGATCGTTCGGTTGGGTGGTAAGAGTTCAAAGTAGACAATTCTTTTGTAATCCCACCAAACTGATAACAAGACATTCTTTGATGAATATCAGCTTTTGATGCTGTTTGAGTTGGTTCACCTGGCCTGCTCCACGATCTTCTCCGCTTGATATTGTTGTAAACAACCCACTTTTCATCACCACTTATCAATTGTTTTAAAAATGGATCATTTTCATTACGTTTCTTTTGCAAATCGCAGCTGTTAATGCGTTTCTTTCAGTTCGTGAGGAACCCATATATCGAGTTTTTGAACGTAGCCAAAGATTTTTAAGTGATTTTCAATGCATGTATGTGATACATGAAGCTTCTCTGCAATCTCATGTGTTGTACTGTTACGATCCGAATCGTATATTGCTTTGATTAGGTCGTCATCAACTTCAGCTGGACGACCAGAGCGTTTTTCATCTTTGGGTGAAAAATCACCAGAACGTAATTTGGCAAACCAATTTTGACACTGCCGTTCTTTTAAGTTCTTTAAACAGCACACAACTTTTTATGAGCTTGCGATGCGTTTTTCCCTTTGCGGAAATAAAAAAGCAAAGTATGACGAAAATGTTCCTTTTGATTTTCCATTTTTAAACGAACACCAAACGAAAACTACGCAACCGATCAAAAAACTTTTTTTTACTAATTGACAGATGAATTGTCAACTATCAAATAGCAAAAAGTGTTTGACATTCGTACTATGTCTGCAAACCTAAAAATTCAACTGAAGCCTTCTATGAGTAAAATCAGCAATTACTTAGTTGCCAACCCAATAATTTTGTGTTTAATATAGAAAAAACGTAAGCAAACATCATTATTATACTATTATTTATTTATTAATTATGATGGCATTAAAGAATAATTCTTTTTTGTACCATGTAAATTTCCGCCGACGATTTCTTTTTCGTGTTTGAATACCTTTTCTAAAGTAAATATCGCCTACGCATGTTATTTATAGCATTCAATTTCCTTTTCCAATTTGAGCATCTTTTTTTATCATTTGTGGTAACCATCTTACAGAAACTGAAAGCAATTTCTTGGAAACCCATATCAATTGATATAAATCCCGCCCTTTTTTTCAGTTTATTACTTTTTATTTATTTATTTGGAGATTTGGAAGACATTGATTTGCGAAAGGAATGTGCCGAGCATTAGTAGTAGGGCATTGTCATATCGAGGAAAGCAGAAAAAGTTGTCAAACATAAGCACTTTTTCTTTACACTTTTTATTAAATGAATCAAGTGTTACCGCAACATACTTTTTTAATTAATTTTAAATGTATATATTGCAAAATAATTTTTTTTTTCATTTTCCAAAGGAAAAAAAAATATTCCGTTGCAATTGAATGGGAATAAATGGAAATGAAGTGAAACTGCAACAGTAGATGCTCGTAAAGAGCAGTGAAATGGAAAAATATATGATGAATCTTAAAAGTAAATTTTTATTCAATATTTCCGTCTTTATAAAGAAAGTTCTATTAGGTTGGTGCGTATGAAATGTCGGATTCTTAAGTGATTGTATAAAACTGCATATCTTTCTTCAAAAGCTGTTTATTCAATCAAAGTATGCTCCATTCGCTTCAATACACTTCTCCCAACGAGATTTTAAAGCGTAGATGCCTGTCTTAAAAAAATTTTGGTCTTTGGAATTAATAAACTCTGATATCGAGTTTTTTAGACTGTCTTCATTTTCATAGTGTTTGCCCCTTAAAAACAGCTCTAAATGCTTGAAAAAATGAAAATCGGTCGGCGAGAGATCCGGTGAATATGGTGGATGCTGCAATGATGAGCATACGTTTAACCGATCCAGCTTATTTCGCTCTGTCAGTGCGTGCGGTACCCACTTGTCCATCTTCTTAACCTTGCCAATCTCAAAAAGGTGTCTCAATATCGTTGTATGGTCAACTTTCATCCTGATAGCAAGTTCCCTCGTGGATACGGCTGGATCCGCTTCCACTAGAGCCTTCAGGTCATCATTCTTCACAGACGTTTTGGGTCTTCCGCGCGGCTCATTTTACAGTGAAAAATCGCCAGTCCGAAATTTTTCGAACCAACGCTGCACTTTCCGATCGTTAACCGTATTCTCCCCAAACGCTTGGTTTGTGTTGCGTGCAGCTTTTGCAGCACTATTACCATGTTTGTACTCATATAAGAAAATGACGCGAATGTCGGCAGAATTCATATCGGCAATAAACTCAAAAGAAATAAAAAAGGGAAGAACTTCGAGAAAACCTATTTTGCTGAAATGAGTCTCTGGCAAAGGACAATACGAGTATGAATGAGGTTATGCCAATTGCAAAAGTATAACGAAAACAGGGAGGAAAACGTCCGCATGTAAAGAGAATCCGACATTTCATACGCACCAACCTAATATAAGAAAAAATTATTTAGTTTGCACTACACGCAAAATAAATTTTACACTATGCGATTCTTACGCTCAAGTCATTGATAAAGACTCAATGGAAAAATTACTTCTCTCTGTTTTACAGCATTATTACAGATCATTTAAAAAAAACAAATCTTACATTTTTTTTGATAAGGCCGCGCGGTGGCCTGGTTGGCTAGGCCGTCGTTTTCATGATCGGAAGGTAGTGAGTTCGAATACCGACTCCCAGGTATTCACAACAATGGACATGCGGTGTTGCACGTTAAAACTGGGCTTGGTCGCAATGTCTTCCAAGTGAAATGATACCTCTGGGGGTGGTGGGCCAAGTATTGGGGGTCTTCTGCTAGGTCCTTGCTACAAAATCACGAAGATTCCACCCGGCTGCTTCAATCTAACTAGTAGAGCTCAACTCAGGGAAGCAAGATGATGCAACAACACTTTTCGACTTTGCTGTTTTTCTCAAAAATATTAATGATTAACTACTTTTGTTCTTGTTTCGCTGACTGCAGCAGCATAACGTTATTTCCTTGTTTGCCATATGAAAGTTCCGTCTCTTTCAGTCATCTGGTGTTTCTTGTGTACCTCATTCAAACGGTCGTGAGATGAGATCCTGGGCAGCAACAGGTGCTTGAGTCGAAGAATCATCGTCACTCTTGGCTTTCATTTGCTACGGTGGTTAACAAAGCATTTTGTCAACAGGAGCTGTACGTGTTATTTTCTGCTGCATCATTTCGAGATTGACGAGAGCATTGAGAACAGAATGTCAGTTTCACAGGGTGGCTTCAAGCCATGCTCTCTTCTTTTAAATGCACTCCTCCTGAAGATGTCCCAGGTGCATGGGCTGATGAGGCTGGAATGAATTCGAGATTGAAAAACTACTGCTTCAAAAAAACAAATCCTTGATTTCAATGTCGACAGTGCAGTTAGTTGTCCCCCATTCCATGTATTTACGATTCTCCAATGAAAATGCTGGTCCAAATTTCTCAACCTTAAAATAAAAAAGAAAGTAAAAAAATTATGATGAAAAAGGAAAGATGTATAAAAATGTGTTCACCAGAAAGAAATGTGTCTACGGTTTAGCTCGTAAATGGTGATAAAAATTAGCATGGCATCTGTAGGGCTCAGTTAGGGAGCAGCCACTAATTCGTAAAATCCTGAATATTGAAAAGTAGAAGTTCGTAGAAGCGGACATGTACTGAATTAAACAACAGAATATAAATACATTGCATTAATATACAGGGTGTTCCGAAAGATCGTTGCCAAAATTAACGTGCTGGTCTGTCATATCACGGCCAACAAGATTTACATAGGAACTTGTGTTCTAAAATGCAAATAGTGACCGCTAGAGGGCAAATGTTCGCAGCCTAATGGGAGAGTGGGAAGTGTGATTATTTCAGGCGACGACGCTGCAAGAGAACGATGAATCGGTTTTCTAATGAAAAATTGGCCGATACGATTTACGCGTATGGTGCTGCGGATGGAAATGGACGAACCGCGGGAAGGATCTACCTTGAGCGCTTCCCAAACAGATGTCAGCCAAGGCGTTCTTTATTTGGGCAACTGTTTCACAAATTGCGCGAGGCAGGAGCTTTCCAGACAGGCAGCCACATCAGTCGAGAACGTACAACACGCACACCTATCGCAGAAAAAACTGTTTTCCGGGAACAAGCCTCCGAGCTATCGAACGCGTATTGGGTGTACCTCGTTCCATCATTCAGCGCATACTGCACGAGGACAGGCAACACCCCTACAGGCACTCTGCGATGATGATTATTCCCAACGCGTTGCATTCGCACGCTGTTATTTGCAAAAATGGATTGCACAGATGGATTTCCCATCGCGGATTTTGTTATACTGACGAAGCATCTTTTACACGGGACGGTGTGCTGAACCTGCACAACATGCCTGAAAACCCAAGGTGTACACGTGCTCATGCAAATCAACGACGCTTCAGCATAAACGTTTGGGCTGATATTATCGGTGACATGCTAATTGGCCCTTACCTTCTTTCTGAAAGCCTCGATGGGAACTATCATACTTTTCTAGAAGGGGTGTTGCCGGATCTGTTGGTTAACCTTCCAGCAGCTACACGACGAAACATGTGGTTTCAACATGATGGAGCGCCCGCGCATTTTAGCCAAGTGTACTGGAATATCTCGATAGGACATACCCTGATCTCTGGATTGGCAGAGGCGGACCAGTCCCATGGCCACCGCGATCCCCTGACCTGACTCCCCTGGATTTTTACCTGGGGGGATACATGAAATACGAGATATACGAGATTCCCGTGACATCGGACATGGATCTCGTCGCCAGGATCGTGGAAGCGGCAGCACGTATCCGTGACACACCTGCGCATTTTGAACAACTCCGTCAATCCATGCGTCGACGTTGTGAAGCTTGCATTGTTGCGAATGGAAGGAATTTTGAACATTTTCTGTAATTTAACCCTATTATTTAATAAAAGACATATTGAAACCTCTTTCGGCATCATTTCTTTCTCCCCCTCTACGCCTGCAAACATTGCCCTCTAGCGGTCGCTGTTCACATTTTCGGACACAAGTTCCTATGTAAATCTTGTTTGCCATGGTATGACAGACCACCACGTAAAGTTTGGCAACGACCTTTCGGGACACCCTGTATATATCGAAGGAAATTTTTTATAAGTGTTTTCTTTTGAAAAGTGGTGAACGCTATTTTAAAGTGCATTTCCATTCACTGTTGTTAAAGTGTGATTTCCTTAAGCTTTAGAGATCCATAGTTAAAGCATTTTATTTTGAAAGGCTTACCAAGACGTACGCATAATCCAGATAATTCATGGGGTGTAATTTCGAAGAGTTGAATTTTAAAACTAAAGTAATAACTTCTATTTTATTTCCCTTTTGATGTGAACGTTTAAATTTAGTTCGTAGGAAAATTTATAAGATCCTAAATTATTTTCATTGATAAAATGTTTCTTAGTAATTCTGTTGCTTGAATTCCTGTGCTAACAACTAGCTGTATGACTTTCACAATAAATTATTCCAGGATTTATTTTTATTTATTACATTACATATATTCAGACTTGTATGCTTGATTCTTGAAATCCGCTTGTAAGTCTTCGTCGATAATAGGACAAATAGCACAATGACAGATGTGCAACCACAGAAGATAACGAAGAAAACACCCAGGGCCACGGTAGGAATCGAACCCACACTCCTACACTCTCAAGCGATTAGCGGGGTGATGCTTTTGACCACTCAGCCACGGAGTGCACTCCAGGATTTCAAAAGACTTCATGTTGTTATGGCATTAAAATTCATTTTGACCGCCAAGTGCATCTAATCAAATTAAAAGTAATTTTGTAATGTACATGACGTTTCTCTTGAACACCAAACAGAAACACTCGACAAAAAATTTTTTAACAAACTAAGCGAATTTTTCGAGCTTATGCTTTACAAATCTGCTTTTGATTATTTCAACAATATTAATTAAGAGAAAATTTTTAATATTGGCGTAAGCAAGGCAAAAGTCTTAAGACTTAAAAGAGATCGTTTACAAATATGGCAAGCCGACCGATTGGCTGAGTGGTTAGCGCTCCTGACTCCTGAGCTGTTGGTCCCGGGTTCGAATCCCGGCTCGGGCATGGATGTTTCTGTCCTTTTTTCTGTGTTGTTGTATAAATGTGGCCCGCCCTATAAACGGGTTTGTAGTGGTATGGCGCAGGTAATGCTACTCGCCTCCGTGACTTGGTTCACAGGTGCCCGCTGGGTAACGATAAATGAGTAGCAGTTTCTGGCCTTGTTGTGGCATAGGGTTCAGTCACCCTTGTGTGCCCGCCATTGGATAAAAAAAAACAAATATGGCAATTATTAATTTAAAATTCTGTTAATGAATAAATTTTTTAAAAATTTAAATCGTCCTTGCCAATTCAACTAACCATAAAGGGGATGTTCTGCCACGTCTTTTTCAGTTTGCTTTTCCTGCTGTTTTGTTACCCACCTGTTGATGGGTTGAATCAAAGGAAAACGCCTTCTCCAGAAGATGCTTTGCTCCTTATATAAGAAATCGTTTTACTGACAAAAAGAACTTAAACACTAGTGTCAGACATTCGATGGTGAACTTCGCCTTGTTTGCTGCCGCTCAAAGAATGCGATTGAGAGGCAGGCAGATAAATTCGTCGACAAGTCGGGTTGGCGACACGCTGTCAGTACGCTGTGACGTGGATGAAACGTTATCTGACGTCATGGATATTTTAAAACTAGTGAGAATCGTAATATAGTGGCATGCTCAGGATCTCAACCGTAGCGAAAGAGACAGCCACTTTATGGTCAGTAATAAATAAAGGCGTTCTTCTTCCTGGGAGGTTTTTTCTACAGAGAAGACGTGACATCCACGTGACTCGAAGCAAGAAAGAAGAAGCTCCCATCGGTCAGATATGCTCTCAACGTGCAGAAACAAAGCCCCTGTTTGATTGTCGCGAACAGAAAGTATTTAGACAAATGCAGTCTCGTCGATGTCTTAGTGTGACGTAGCTAAAACGTTGTATCTGACGTCATGGAATTCTTAAACCAATGAGAGCGCTGTCTCGCGGAATGTTGCCAGATATTTTGAACCTGCTTGAAATCTAGAATCGTCTCGCGCTCCACCCCTTTTCTGACGTAACTAAGACATCAATGAGGTCACTTAGTCTGATGCGATTCTCGCGAGATGCTCAGCTTTTTCTCGCAAGACAAGTCTCATGCGATCGTCTACGAATTTGCGGACTGCCTAAAAGTTACCGCGTAGAGTTATCAATAGAATTTTGAACTAATTAATTATTAGATGGAAAAAATAAAAATTAAATCTTGAGAGGAAAAAGTTATATTGGTCATTGTAAATTTTTTTAATTAAGTACTTATTGTAATTATTAATAAAAATATCAATTACTGAAAGTTATAAACTGATTTTTATATCATTATGTATATTTTTTATTGGTGAATATCATTATTAATTTATCCAATTTCTTCTGATTAAAGCACTTTAAATTTCTCGAATTTTAAAAAATGCAACAATAGTGTGACAAAACGCATAAACTAATAATAATAAACTCTTCTTTTGAACTGATTTTACCCGAATTCTCAGAGAATCAGCTTGAATAGCAACTTCCAATTTCATTTATAATTTGTATATTTACTAACCTCAAAAGAATATTATACAATAAATCATTGGCGAGGAGAGAAATGTTTTGCAAAGTTCATCGTGAAAAGTACGTAAAATTATAAAAAAATATATATCATGTGATGAGGCCGACATGTGAGCTGGCTCATATTTCTGAAACTTCAACGTCACAACAATAGAGGAAGATCACATTGTAATATTCAACTTCCCTAAAAAGGAAATAAAAAAACCCGGAGACTTTACAAGAACCGCCCTTAAAGGATGAATTCAGCTGTCATTACCTTTTTACTCAACAGGGTGCCGAACCGAAATTATACCTTTGTGCTGCAAAGAAACACGAAAATAAGAATTTATCTTAAGCATATGGCTTCTGTGAGTCCGAACGAATATTTTTTCATCATATTGTCTATCACATTTAAAATTTAATTTATTGTCCAGTGATCTTAGGCTAATCCAGTATTGAACCTATGACCTTCCACCCGGGACAAAATGACTAATTCCATAAATACTATACGTCGCAACGCAAGATAAATTTTTTCACTATAACGCTTTTTATGAATACTATTTTCTTTTGCAATTAATGAACGATCAGTTCTGGATTTCACACCCTAAGAAAACTGCAGAGGTCAGATTTGCAACGGAAACTTGTTGAATGGTACTCGCAGTGAGTGTCCTCTAAATTTTGGTACTCATAATTTAAGACACCCGAACAGGAGATTCCTTCCCAGTCCAATATTTCTGTCATATTATTTCTCTTGGAGGACAATGCAACCTATTTTGTGTATTCCTGCAGCTGTTAGTGAACACGAGTGTATTTCTTTTCCCAGGTATCGAGCCCGAAACCTCCCAGCTAATATCAAAATTATTTACCTCACAAGACTACCCGTTTTCAATAATAGTAAATGATTATAAATATTTTTAAAAAAAGTAAGGTATGTACTAGGTATTTCAGACATGTTAACTGATAAAGAATTTTAATGATCTTGATAAAGCAAGTGGATAAAATTTTTTAAAATACTACTCGAGTACTATAAGTATTGTACCGAGCTTCACGGGTTCGTGTCGATTGAGAGTTTAATAAAGCAACCACTTAATGAACACAAGACTTATATTCGTAAAAATTTCACTCAAAAATTCCCGCTGTAACAATCACAATTATACAGCTACAATTCGTCAGATATAACAAGAAACAGCTTCCAATCACAGGTCTCAAATACCTCAGACAGAGAACAACTAGCAGTCACAACTAATCGTCTTCACAAAACTGACTGTCTTCACAATACTGACTCTTCCATGTCGGGCTGCGGTATTTATACCTGACTTGGCGGAGAAATCTACCAATTTCGCCAAGGCTCTGGAAGCTTCTAGGCTATCTCGAAAAATATTGGTCCTAGAGCTTAGGTGATGGATGTTTCCAAAAATATCTATTTCTTGCCAAGTCGCCAAGAATCTCGCCAACCGTCGCCGAATCGCCAAGAATCTAGCCAACTGTCGCCAAGTCATTAGGAAATCCGCTTTTAAATTACAACACGTCTAAATACCGCAATTTTCGCCCAAAATGCGAGAATTTCCTATTCGTCTGAGATATTTTAAGACAAATACAATCATCATTTATGTTTTTGTAACAGTATTTTAAATTGTACAACGAAGAAAGTGACGCTTACAGACTTTTTTGTGCTGTATTTAACATAAATGATGCATTAATTTTTTCTACACTCCTGTGAAGTGAAATAAAAAAATAAATTTCTGAATGTTTCACGCAATCACTTTCACGAGCCCCCCCCCACGTCCAACTCAGGAAAAGCAGCTTGTTGCGAGAACAATGGCCAATACAATTACAGTTGCAGTTTATTCAGTCAAAGAAATGAGAAACTTTAACAATGACCCTCAAGGTCGTTTTCTTAAAGGACAAATGCTGATGTCTCGTGCTATAAATGAAAAAAATGGATGAAGCTTCCTGTTAAAAATGGATGATTCTTAACTTTTCCTACATTTTCCTAATAATTTGTCACGTAAACCTCTAATTTAAAACATTTTCATGGCCTTCTTAATGAATCCTTGTGTTTATTAAAAAGACACAGTCTGGTTCTAAAAATGGCCGAGTGAACGTGTTCTTCTATAAATTCTTTACACGAAAACAAAATCCTCAGAAACAATCGATGACAAATTTTAGGAAACTGCTATTCTCAGAATGAATATTAGAATTACAGTCAATATATGAATAAAAGTCGCTTTTAAGAGACTTTTATTGTCGCTTTCAAGCGATCTTTTTTAGATAAAAAAAATCTTTTTTGCTTTCTTCAAAGTAGAAAAATTAAATACTTAACATTGAGGTAATTGATACGTTTTTACTAGTTTAAATTTAAAAGAAATTATTTCCTTTGATGAAAGATTTAACAGTCAAAAATATGTAAAAAATTAGTTACTCGCTAAAAAAATAAAAAAAAATTTCGAATTATTAATTTATTGAATTATTTTACCTTTTATAAAAAAGAAGACTGGTTAATTAATTCTATTCAAGTTCAATCAATAAAAACAAGGGATACATTTTAAAACAAATTTAGTGTACTTTCTCTATAAATTTTATTTTATATATTGCTAATGTAGAAAATCCGGCATTTTTAATGTTTTTCCAAATAAATTTCAAAATATGACGATTTTATTATTTCAAGCATTGTTTCTCTTTCAAATTCAAAAATGAAGGATTATACTTAGAATTCGCATTGATATAATTTTTATGTAATTATTTAGAAATTATATTACAACATGAAGGAATTCACTAACGTGATATGTTCCTGCTTATATTAGCTTTCTTTTTTATAAATAAAAGTTTTCTTAGATACAACTTTTCTGAGAAATAAATTAAATAATTAAGAAAGTCAACTATTATCATTTTTGTTTTCGATTTTGAAATATATATTTTGGTAGAATAACAAAACGTATTGTTCTCAGAGAGGAAAAATGTCATGGTTTTTAATTTATCGGTTTAATATGTTTAAGTTTCTCGGAAATGCAATGAAAAAATAAAAAGTAAAATGTATGTAATAGTAAAATTAAATAAAAGTAAATTTATAAGCTAAAAAATATAAGTAAAATATCATACAGAAATTTCACAGTCGAAATGGCTTAAAAATAGGAATCTAGTCATGAATTAATGAAAAATATAAACAAATATTTTTCATGAATCAAATGTCAGCACCCATTTTGAAATTAAAGAATGTTTCTTACAATTTTTTAGTTGTTTCAGCAAAATTTTGAAATTAGTGCAAAATGCAGTGTAATACTAGAAATACATTTGCTAACAGATTGTTCTTTGTAAAATAAAAAGTAACTAAAATAAACATCCAACTTTATCAAAACAGCAATTAAAATAATAATTAGTTTGTTTTAATATTCACAGCTGTGAAATAGCTAAAAACGGTTAAATAAATATATTTTATAGTTGTTGTTGTCGTGTGCCAGCTAGGCTGGCAATATGAGGTGCGCTACTCCACTTTTTCAACTGAACCCTTTATTGGTGTGGAGTCCGACTTCCTCAGTACACACATGCCATAGGGACCCGTTTATAGGGTAGACAACCATTCACACCTCATTCATACAAGGAAGGATCAAATACATGATAGATAAAGAGAGAAAATACATCCATGCCCTAACAGGGATTCGAATCCAGGACCTCCTTATCCGCAGTCAAGCACGCTGACCACTAGACAAGTTGGTCGGCATATTTTATAGTTAAATTCCTAAACAGAATTCAAAGAAACGTGTGTAATTATATTGAAATACAAAGTTACTTGGATAAGAAAAATACAAAAAATGAGCTAAGCAATATTTACATTTCTGTTATTATATGAAGATTTGATTACACTGAAGTGTAATGTTTGCTTTACCTCAACACTCGATGAAGTGACAGAAAAGAATGCGACGTTTAGTTTATAATAATCCGAGAGACTGAAAATGACAGGGCTGATAGATTTTGCTTAAAATTTCCTATCTTGGCAATGTTTAAAAGCAAAATTGGCAAAATGGTATGATGTTCGCTTTTCGGGAAGCTTTTGCAATGCATATTTCCAGATATTTCTAGGAATTACCTGTTGTTGTTACTTATCTCAGATCACCCCCATAAAACCAAAAATATCTAAAAAATGTGATGGGTCCCGAAAGACATCGTCTTTTTTAAAATTTAGTCAGGTTAAGATATGTCGAGGGGAGGCCATATTGGCGGAACACCAAGGACAGTCTGGAAATGTCTTTTGTCCCTGCTGAAAGGTGATTCCTCTCGTGTGCCCACTCAGATAGCGGGAAAAGACAGTTTGATAAGATCTTGGTCCAAGATTAAAGGTCTCACCCGGTCTTTTGGCGAAGTACCATGGATGGTTGGCAGGAATTTTCAAAAGCCTATTGAATTCAGTTTTTGCCAGGGAAGAAATCTCACTACATGTGAGCTCTCCTCCTGGGTTTACCACTCTTCTGACACCGATCTGGTCAAGAAATCCATTCTTTCATTCCCATCTACTCCCACGTGTGAAGGGATCCATTGGAAATGCAGTCTGTCAAGGAGATTTAGTATGTGAGCTCTCCTCCTGGGTTTACCACTCTTCTGACACCGATCTGGTCAAGAAATCTACTCTTTCTTTCCCATCTACTCCCACGTGTGAAAGGATCCATTGGAAATGCAGTCTCTCAAGAAGATTTAGTATGTGAGCTCTCCTCCTGGGTTTACCACTCTTCTGACACCGATCTGGTCAAGAAATCTACTCTTTCTTTCCCATCTACTCCCACGTGTGAAAGGATCCATTGGAAATGCAGTCTGTCAAGGAGATTTAGTATGTGAGCTCTCCTCCTGGGTTTACCACTCTTCTGACACCGATCTGGTCAAGAAATCCACTCTTTCATTCCCATCTACTCCCACGTATGAAGGGATCCATTGGAAATGCAGTCTGTCAAGGAGATTTAGTATGTGAGCTCTCCTCCTGGGTTTACCACTCTTCTGACACCGATCTGGTCAAGAAATCTACTCTTTCTTTCCCATCTACTCCCACGTGTGAAAGGATCCATTGGAAATGCAGTCTGTCAAGGAGATTTAGTATGTGAGCTCTCCTCCTGGGTTTACCACTCTTCTGACACCGATCTGGCCAAGAAATCCACTCTTTCATTCCCATCTACTCCCACGTGTGAAAGGATCCATTGGAAATGCAGTCTCTCAAGAAGATTTAGTATGTGAGCTCTCCTCCTGGGTTTACCACTCTTCTGACACCGATCTGGTCAAGAAATCTACTCTTTCTTTCCCATCTACTCCCACGTGTGAAAGGATCCATTGGAAATGCAGTCTGTCAAGGAGATTTAGTATGTGAGCTCTCCTCCTGGGTTTACCACTCTTCTGACACCGATCTGGTCAAGAAATCTACTCTTTCTTTCCCATCTACTCCCACGTGTGAAAGGATCCATTGGAAATGCAGTCTCTCAAGAAGATTTAGTATGTGAGCTCTCCTCCTGGGTTTACCACTCTTCTGACACCGATCTGGTCAAGAAATCTACTCTTTCTTTCCCATCTACTCCCACGTGTGAAAGGATCCATTGGAAATGCAGTCTGTCAAGGAGATTTAGTATGTGAGCTCTCCTCCTGGGTTTACCACTCTTCTGACACCGATCTGGTCAAGAAATCCACTCTTTCATTCCCATCTACTCCCACGTGTGAAGGGATCCATTGGAAATGCAGTCTGTCAAGGAGATTTAGTATGTGAGCTCTCCTCCTGGGTTTACCACTCTTCTGACACCGATCTGGTCAAGAAATCTACTCTTTCTTTCCCATCTACTCCCACGTGTGAAAGGATCCATTGGAAATGCAGTCTCTCAAGAAGATTTAGTATGTGAGCTCTCCTCCTGGGTTTACCACTCTTCTGACACCGATCTGGCCAAGAAATCCACTCTTTCATTCCCATCTACTCCCACGTGTGAAGGGATCCATTGGAAATGCAGTCTCTCAAGAAGATTTAGTACGTGAGCTCTCCTCCTGGGTTTACCACTCTTCTGACACCGATCTGGTCAAGAAATCCACTCTTTCATTCCCATCTACTCCCACGTATGAAGGGATCCATTGGAAATGCAGTCTCTCAAGGAGATTTAGTACGTGAGCTCTCCTCCTGGGTTTACCACTCTTCTGACACCGATCTGGTCAAGAAATCCACTCTTTCTTTCCCATCTACTCCCACGTGTGAAAAGATCCATTGGAAATGCAGTCTCTCAAGAAGATTTAGTGTGTCCAGGCGAGTTTGATCTCCAACAGTACTCCAATTTAAACGATTCTGCATTGAAGCACGACTGTCACTCAATATCCAGACATCCCTTAATTGATCCTCCACCTCTGGGAATTACCTCCAGAAGAGGTAAGCAGGGTGGATGAGGACCTCCAAGGAGACCTGATTGGATTAACTTTGAGATTTCTGTGAGTCTCTCTCAGAATAGGCTCTTTGTACATGGAAACCACCTATGCTGTCCCCTGGAGGACGTTTCAACGCTAGAGGGTGCATTCGTGCGTCTGAAGGAAAATTCCCAAGCACTCTCCCCATCAGATGCACTTCGCTCATCATCAAATGGAGGATTCAGTTTGAACTTGATCCCGCTATTCGATAAATCCCTTCCTGCACCCAAACCATATTGAATCAAACATTTATACGGTAAACTGCCGATTATCTCTTTTGTGGTTATCATCGATTTTAAATTCCAATAAATAAACTTTAAAAAAAATGTCAGAAATGAACAATTTTATGACAATATCTAATAATTTCATCATTAAAAGGAACTCTCAATGGCTTCGTGGCGCTGCATTTCGAATAAACTAATGTTTTTATTTTGCAAAATCTAGTTTTCCTCCCCCTTTCATGCAAACTACGTTTTACTAGAAGTCAAGGGCTCGCCGGTTTGAAAATAAAAGGCTGATTATTGTCATGGTTTCTGAAAAATAAGAAATGATTTAATTGTCTGTCCATCTCATAACAATTTTGATCACAGCACAATCTACTTAGCAAAGCCGACCGATTGGCTGAGTGGTAAGCGTTCCTGACTCCTGAGCTGTTGGTCCTGGGTTCAAATCCCGGTTCGGGCATGGATGTTTCTTTCCTTCTCTGTGTTTCTCTATCTTTTCTTCCGTGATGTTGTATGAATGTGGCCCACCCTATAGACGGGTGTGTGTAGGTATGGAGCAGGTAACACTACTTTCCTCCGTGACTTGGTTCACAGGTGCCCGCTGGGTAACGACAAATGAGTAGCAGTCTCTGGCCTTGTTGTGGCATAGGGTTCAGTCACCGTTGCGTGCCCGCCATTGGAAAAAAAAACTTAGCAAAAAAATCAATAAAAATCTCACCAATACTTGTAAGTTCTTTGTTAATAGTTTCAGGTCTTTCTGCTTTTCAGGTCTTTTTTTTAATACTAAAATCCAGACTTCAGAGTAGTAATGTGATTTAAGCACGCTTCTTATAATTGAATTCTTATAAAACAAAAATCTTAGATAATGTTTCATTAATTGATTTAATGAATTCCTTTCAGCAAAAACTATTTCAAAAGATCAATCCAATTTTTCTTTGCCATTCATATTAATTATTGGAAAAGATTGGCGATTTGGCTGGCTGGGTTCAGGTAGTGCGGGACAGCACGTAGTCTTATAGTATTTTCGAAGTGTAATTACGTACCCATGTGCACTAGATATAAAAACGAACAGTTTTAATGGCGCCTGAAATTGAAAATTATAATTACTGAATTTGATAAAGACCATCAAAAATATTGATGTAGTAAATTAAGCATTATACTGCGGCACGATTTCCACCGAAATTTTGTTAAAAAAATTTTCAAAGTAAATTTCTTAACCATTAAATAGTCCTAACTTCGCACCGAATAATTTCTGTTTGGTTGGTAAATCGATAATTCTTCTTCAGTCAGATTTTTCAATATTCAATTCAAAAGGAGGGACTATAATAATGTTTTGAAAAAGTTTACTATATATTAATGTCTAAATCCATTTAGAAATAATATTGAAAAAATGACTTAAATTTATGTTGCCCATAGTGAAAGTAACTTTCAATTTTCTCCTTATATTTTTAACATATTTGTGTCATTTTTATTCAAGTGCAATTTACTTTTAGATTCGCCGTTATACACGCACAATAAAATAAATTCTCATATATTTTTAATTTTAGCACTCTCTTTATAAAACAAAATTTTGCCTCTCTTGGCTAAAGTAAACAACTTGTTATGATTTTTACTATTTTCTGCGAATTAATATTTCGTTGGTCATTCAACCTATTTATGAACATATCATAAAATTGTAGAGAAACATTAATGTGAACTTGAATAACACATCTGAAATTTGATTGTCTCATACAAACATACCACAAGATAAGATACCGAGAGAGTCGTAAAAAAGACGAAACACATATAAGCAAATCATCAACACTTCATTTATCATCCATTGAATCTTTAGTACCTCATTTCTCAACAAAATAAATCCTTGACATTTAGGTTCTTCGAAGTTATCAAATATCTTTTGGCATACTTGTGATCATCCACTTAAGTATTATAATAGAATATTATAACACATTAAATTGCTATAAATTAAATATTAGATTGTCACGGTGATTTTATTAGATGTATTTTAATGAAATATATATTTTAAAAAAACTATCTTATCTCTTTTCATTCAATGTCACATTTTCAAATTCTGTAAGCGATATTTTTATAATATAATTTAAATTAATAATTCGAAAATAAAACTGTATTTAAAGAAAAATATTTCAAAATATTAATTTTTTCTTTAAAATGAATTTTTCGAAACTATGCTCCTATTTACTAAAGTTATTTTATTCTAAATAAAAGTGATTTATTGAATTAAAAGAATATATCAGAACGCTGCAGTTAAAAAAAATAAAATAAAATGTCGCTTTCAATTGCTTCCGCAGATTCAGTTGTTCTTCGAAGCTGCCGAACTTCCTCTATCTAGGGAACCAATAGGACAAAAATAAAATATATCAAAAGTAAGAGAGCAGTGGCACCTTCTATACATTATTATTTAGATTCATAACGAGCCAGTGGAATTCGTCCAAGATCTCGTGCGCATCAGATGTCTATCACGTGATCGTCGATAAAATCCTACGTCATATTACGTCACGGACGTGGAAAAATCCATCCGGAGTTCAATGTAAAGCGCTTATCGTAGTAATGGTTGTCCCATATTTCTTCATCGCTGCGAAATTCCCTTCCTGGTGGCAATTGCAATGATTGTTTTTATATTTATAGACGCTTTCTCCAAGCAACCAAGGAATCCTTTGGAAGCAGGAAGTGATCAAGGATATGGACCTTGTTTAGTTTAGCTGGCTGAATATGTACTATTTTTTAATGCAGCAAAAAATTATATTCCATAGAAATAACCATTTCTATTGTGAATTAAATTATTTTAATACGATTTCAGTGACATCCCTCCAACAAGTAGCTGATGAACCCTTTCATTATTTTATGTCATTTCCATTCATTATTATTTTTAATCAGTTCATAAAATTATTTTAAATAATTGATTGAATATAAAAATTATTTGCAAAAATTATTTTTATTAACTGAAATATTAAATTTCCATTATTTTTAAAATAATTAACTAAATTAATAATTTACACATTCTTATCAGTTAATTAAAATGATTAATAAAAATATTTATAATTGAAAATAGTAAAGCAAATTATAATAGATGCTTTCACGTATAAGACAAATAACATTATAAATCCCCGTAGGCTTTGTTGTAAATTTAAATTTTCTTAAAAAATATCAACAAAATGTATTATATAAAAAATATCACGAACTGCATCCTTCTTGCTTTCATTTGCAAATCATATTATGAAAAGTCTTATAAGCGGTGAATGCGCAGTGTATAAGAAATACAAAAAGTTAAACAATTTTTCTTGTCACTCAAGCAATATTCTGGTATTTTTTGCTTTTCCCCATAAAATCAAAAATAAACAAATCCCTTCATATGATTTTCGATTATTTAATTTTTTAATTATGAGTGTAAATTATAATGCATTTATATTTATAAAACTCCAATGAATATTTATAACAATATTTGAAATGAATTAGAAATTTAAAAATGCTTAGTCCTTCTCCACTAAATATTATAATTTATAATGATTATAATTTAATTCCTATTCGGTTAAGAATACGTGAATATTAGTTATGGACATGCTTATTTGGAACAATTAGAAGAAGTATAGATTGAATGAAGAAAATAAATTGAAAATATTGATTGCACCGACATTTAAGATAAATTCACAATTTAAATATTAACTTTCTGTAAACGTCTGTAAAAGCAATAAACAGAAATTAAAATAGCCATCATATTTAGTATTTCATATACCGGGGATTATAAAATTTTTAGAACAGGGTGATTATGCATACTTATTTAATTGTAAAAACTCCAGAAAAATGAACTTCACTTTCACAATTCATATGAAAGAAATAGTTCTCGGGTTTGGACACAGCGAATAACCGAGGTGTAGAAGCCATTCTGACGCCTGAGGACATTGTAAGGTATTCTAACAGAAGAATTGCTTTTCACGAAGACCAGGTTTTCGGAATGGGCTGTATTCACAGGAAAGAAAACTCGGAAAACTCCCAAGCACGCATTCAGTCATACATACAATCAGTAGAAGCGCAATATTCATCTCCTAGTAACTAACAGTAGTTGGGATCGAACTCAGGATTTTTCTCTTAGAAGACCAAAGTCCTCCCCCTTGTCAATGGTGAGACTCAATTTGATTCAAGTTAATAGAATTTTAGTTGATAAAATTTGGTGAATGCTGCATAGTTATGGAAATATACAGATTACTAGCAAAAGATTGGGGAAAGAAACCTGAATTTTTTAAACAAATTTGTGTTAAAAAACAGCAACAAGATCAACCACATAAATTAGATGCATTTTTTTAGAGAAAAGGTGGTTTGACCTCCCACTCCCTATCTTGTCATTTCCACTTCAGTAATTTTAAAATTTTAACCATTATCCCATGGGTTCTTTCGTAAATGCGTTTCAGATCTTCACAAAATATCAAATAAACTTTTAAATACGTTTTCAAGACGCTTAGGATTTAAAAAAACTTTTATTTATAACTTATTTCAATTGATAGCACCTCGAATCTCACGTTACATACAAATATTTCTGCTGAAAATTCATCTAAATAAACTTCTATGTTGCCATTCCACCAAACGAATATGCAACTTTTATAAATGTAAATTCTGTCATTGAACATCGCAATCCATGAATGCATAAATATTACAATATTACAAAAACAAAATTCTACTTTTTCAACTCTACTTTTCTTTCTACTTTTGAATTTAGTTCATAAAAACAGGCAGTACCTATACAAATCATCAAAATTAACGGAATGTAGAAAATTCGAATCTCGACTCAACAGAACTTTCGTCATGTTCGATAATGGTGGCTGGGTCATTTCAGTAGGTCGTGGTCGCAAAGTCCTCCAAGTGAAATGATGCCGACGAGAATGGCAGTTCCAGTATTCGTTGGATAAGGTCTCATTAACGGAATGTAGGAAATTCGAATCTCGACTCAACAGAACTTTCGTCGAGTTCGATGAAGGTGGCTGGGTCATTTCAGTAGGTCGTGGTCGCTAAGTCCTCCAAGTGAAATGATGCCGATGAGAATGGCAGTTCAAGTATTGGGGAAGTTCAAGTATTGGTTGGATAAGTTCTCATTAACGGAATGTAGGAAATTCGAATCTCGACTCAAGAGAACTTTCGTCATGTTCGATAATGGTGGCTGGGTCATTTCAGTAGGTCGTGGTCGCAAAGTCCTCCAAGTGAAATGATGCCGATGAGAATGGCAGTTCCAGTATTCGTTGGATAAGGTCTCATTAACGGAATGTAGGAAATTCGAATCTCGACTCAAGAGAACTTTCGTCATGTTCGATAATGGTGGCTGGGTCATTTCAGTAGGTCGTGGTCGCAAAGTCCTCCAAGTGAAATGATGCCGATGAGAATGGCAGTTCCAGTATTCGTTGGATAAGGTCTCATTAACGGAATGTAGGAAATTCGAATCTCGACTCAAGAGAACTTTCGTCATGTTCGATAAAGGTGGCTGGGTCATTTCAGTAGGTCGTGGTCGCAAAGTCCTCCAAGTGAAATGATGCCGATGAGAATGGCAGTTCCAGTATTCGTTGGCTAAGGTCTCATTAACGGAATGTAGGAAATTCGAATCTCGACTCAAGAGAACTTTCGTCATGTTCGATAATGGTGGCTGGGTCATTTCAGTAGGTCGTGGTCGCAAAGTCCTCCAAGTGAAATGATGCCGATGAGAATGGCAGTTCCAGTATTCGTTGGATAAGGTCTCATTAACGGAATGTAGGAAATTCGAATCTCGACTCAAGAGAACTTTCGTCATGTTCGATAATGGTGGCTGGGTCATTTCAGTAGGTCGTGGTCGCAAAGTCCTCCAAGTGAAATGATGCCGATGAGAATGGCAGTTCCAGTATTCGTTGGATAAGGTCTCATTAACGGAATGTAGGAAATTCGAATCTCGACTCAAGAGAACTTTCGTCATGTTCGATAATGGTGGCTGGGTCATTTCAGTAGGTCGTGGTCGCAAAGTCCTCCAAGTGAAATGATGCCGATGAGAATGGCAGTTCCAGTATTCGTTGGATAAGGTCTCATTAACGGAATGTAGGAAATTCGAATCTCGACTCAAGAGAACTTTCGTCATGTTCGATAATGGTGGCTGGGTCATTTCAGTAGGTCGTGGTCGCAAAGTCCTCCAAGTGAAATGATGCCGATGAGAATGGCAGTTCCAGTATTCGTTGGATAAGGTCTCATTAACGGAATGTAGGAAATTCGAATCTCGACTCAAGAGAACTTTCGTCATGTTCGATAAAGGTGGCTGGGTCATTTCAGTAGGTCGTGGTCGCAAAGTCCTCCAAGTGAAATGATGCCGATGAGAATGGCAGTTCCAGTATTCGTTGGCTAAGGTCTCATTAACGGAATGTAGGAAATTCGAATCTCGACTCAAGAGAACTTTCGTCATGTTCGATAATGGTGGCTGGGTCATTTCAGTAGGTCGTGGTCGCAAAGTCCTCCAAGTGAAATGATGCCGATGAGAATGGCAGTTCCAGTATTCGTTGGATAAGGTCTCATTAACGGAATGTAGGAAATTCGAATCTCGACTCAAGAGAACTTTCGTCATGTTCGATAATGGTGGCTGGGTCATTTCAGTAGGTCGTGGTCGCAAAGTCCTCCAAGTGAAATGATGCCGATGAGAATGGCAGTTCCAGTATTCGTTGGATAAGGTCTCATTAACGGAATGTAGGAAATTCGAATCTCGACTCAAGAGAACTTTCGTCATGTTCGATAATGGTGGCTGGGTCATTTCAGTAGGTCGTGGTCGCAAAGTCCTCCAAGTGAAATGATGCCGATGAGAATGGCAGTTCCAGTATTCGTTGGATAAGGTCTCATGAACGGAATGTAGAAAATTCGAATCTCGACTCAACAGAACTTTCGTCGAGTTCGATAAAGGTGGCTGGGTCATGTTCAGTAGGTCGTGGTCGCAATGTCCTCCAAGTGAAATGATGCCGATGAGAATGGCAGTTCAAGTATTGGTTGGCTAAGGTCTCATTAACGGAATGTAGGAAATTCGAATCTCGACTCAACAGAACTTTCGTCGTGTTCGATGAAGGTGGCTGGGTCATGTTCAGTAGGTCGTGGTCGCAATGTCCTCCAAGTGAAATGATGCCGATGAGAATGGCAGTTCAAGTATTGGGGAGTCTTCTGCTTGTTCTCCACTTCTGATTTACATAGACTCTGGCCTTCCACCAAACTCTCAGAGCCAATTCTCGGCTAGGTGCAGGGAAGTAAGTCTGCGCACATAGTTTTGTGGCAAACAAGGTTTTATTTCTACATAATCTTGCGGCTGAATTCTCTTTCCAATCATTCTCTGCTGGAGAGTTGATTTAATGTTTGAAAATCTTCTGGCTTCGTTTAACTTGTTGAGTTGACAGTCTGATTTCTGGCTTCAGTTTGTGATATCAAATTCCACCTTAAGTTTTGATGTTCATAGTGGCCCGGAATCTATTTTAAACTATACTTCCAGGTCCAGTTAGCAGTCACAGGCAAAAAATGACCGTCGAACGACAGACAAACTAAGGCCTCTTTCACACTAGACGACTTTTATCGTACGATAAAAAATCCTCCGAAATTTTATATGAGAAATTATTAAAAAAACCACGCAATAGACTGGTCACACAATATCGTTTCCCGATCAGTATGAAAGAGAGCAGTCTATTGTGTGTTTTTTTAATAACTTCTCTTCTTCTTAACTGGCGTTACAGCCCTATGCAGGCCTTAGCCTCCAATACAACCTCCTTTCACTTTTCCCGCTTCAGAGCCGAATTTTTCCAATTCTTTATCTTCATGGTCTCCAATTCCTTTTCCACATTGTCAATCCATGTTTCTCTGGGTCTCCCTTCTTCTTGCTATTGAATAATTTACCCTTTGTTATCCTTTTTATGATATTTTTTTCATCTCTGCGGTGTACATGGCCAAGCCACCGTATTCTTTGTGCTTTAATGAATCTCACTATGTCTTTGTTTCTCACTAGGTGCATTAATTCTTTATTATTTCTTCTGATCTTTCAAGCCTTGGTCCATAGATTTTCCATAAAATTTTACGTTCAAAAATTCTAATATATTCCGAGTCCCTTACATTCAATGTCCATGTTTCTCCGGCATATGTAGCGATTGGTCTAATGAGGGTTTTATAGATTTGCAGTTTTGTTTTTCGTGATATCAATCTATTATTGAATAACTTTTTATTTGCGTAGAAAACACTATTACCAGCTTTAATAACTTCTCACGAGATAAAATATTGGACGACTTTTTATCGTACGATAAAAGTCGTCTAGTGTGAAAGAGGCCTAAAACTTTCATTTTATTTTTTTTATCTAGTAATGCTTATTTTTTGCGCTTCAGCCAATTATTAACACCATAAAATTATAACATTTAAAAAAAATATTCGCAATACAATGGACAAGAAAAATTATTTCATGGAATAATTTATAGAAAATTGAAATTTATATTATCCGAAGAACTTTTTTTAATTCATAAAATCTCATATTATCCCCACTTTAGTATATTTATTTATATTTGGTGCTTTAAATTGTTTTATTCATGTGGTTATACATATTTATTTAAAAGTGTTAAATATTCTCTAAAATAATATCGATAAACCTTATTTGAATTGTATTATTTTATTAATAATGTAGAAGAATATGCCTCTCTAGTATTTTAAGAATTATGAAAAAAAACAATTTTGTTTTTTTAAATAATAGTTATTTTATATATTTATTACTGGATCGAAAAATAATGAATAGAAAATGAAGATTCGTTCTGGCATTGTAGCGCCATCTTTCGCAGTTTAATTGGACCTCTGTCTAAAACCGATCATTTTTCACAGTCCGTGCTAATTTTTTAAAGTCAGCTGATATATAAAACGTAAAAAGAATATCTTATTATTTTTTAATAAGTTCTAAAAATAAAAACTTATTTCAAAATAAAAAACTACAAAATTTTTTAAAATAATCTACTATTTTAATTTACATGATAATTACAATTTTATATTACAATATAAAAAATATGATTATTTTGGAATATCACTGAACATAGATATTATATTGTAAAAAACATAAGCAAAATTTATTTTTTAAAGTAATAAATAACTTTCTTCGTTTTTGAAGTCAATACACGTAAAAAAAAAGTATTATTCTTCGTTTGATATTGCACCTACTGCTGTAATATCACCTAAGCGTCGAAAAGATCGGAGAATATTTGTATGGTCAATTGATTAATGCATTTCATGAATAATCAATTTTTTTATTGCACTCTTCTCATCGAAAAAAAATGACCGAGCGGTTTATTAGCTCAATATTCTCTTATAAAATAGTCATAAAATTTAAAATTGAATTCTCTTGGATGTTGGAATTTCTTATTATGCGTATTGTTCTAAAGAAAAACATCCACAGGAGGCTTCTAATAAATACATAAATAATTAAATAATTATTCCTTCAAGAATATTTTGGAAAATTTTTAACGCTGTTGGTGAAAATATTAGTTAATTTATATATATATATATATATATATATATATATATATATATATATATATAGTTACAAATTTATAAATAATGATTATATTTGTCTTAAAATATCTCAGACAGATCGAAAATTCTCACATTTTGGGCAAAAATTGCGGTACTTAGACGTGTTGTAGTTTAAAAGCGGATTTCCTAATGATTTGGCGACAGTTGGCGAGATTCTTGGCGACTTGGCGACGGTTGGCAAGATTCTTGGCGACTTGGCGAGAAATCGATACTTCTTTAAACATCCATCACCTAAGCTCTAGGACCAATATTTTTCGAGATAGCCTAGAAGCTTCCAGAACCTTGGCGAAATTGGTAGATTTTTCCGCCAAGTCAGGTATAAATACCGCAGCCCAACATATTTATTGTAAATAGTTTTTGCTTATTATTACTTGTATTTTCCTATCTTACTGTGCTAACTATATTTACTATATTATTCTATCATTTCAATTTACTTTATTCCCTGTGAGCGTCATTGAGCTCAACTGAAACAACCAATCAGCGACGAGGACTTTCTCCTCGCCCTCACCTACTTCCCCATTTTCTCTATCAGTCACTGGCTACTGCGCACTACTTCAGTTGAAGGAGTAAAAACGGCTTCGCCGTTGTATGCTCCGGAAATCTCTCACATGTTCATGTTCATGGAAGAGTAGAAGTTTTGGTGAAGACAGTCATTGAGTGAAGACGATTAGTTGTGTCTGCTAGTTGTTCTCTGTCTGAGGTATTTGAGACCTGTGACTAGAAGCTGTTTCTTATTATATCTGACGAATTGTAGCTGTATAATTGTGATTGTTACAGCGGGAATTTCGTTAATCAAGTGAGATTTTTACGAATAAAAGTCTTGTGTTCATTAAGTGGTTGCTTTATTCAACTCTCAATCAACACGAACCCGTGAAGCTCGGTACAATATATATATATTATGATTTAAAAATTTTAATCACTTTATAAATTTATTGAGAGAGAGAAAGAACGAAATGAATTTAAATGGATCAGGCGAAATTCTTTTTATTTTGCATTTCCAGCACTGCATTGAATAGTGATGCCGATTTCTTTTAAATGGAATGTAAGAGCCCTGTATGAAAAGAAAAATTATGAATGCAGCTTTCAAAAACATTATGCAAATTCATGATATTAAAATCAAAATTATTATCACAAGTTATTAATTTATTCGAAAAAAGAGCACTGGCTTTCAATTCAAATGTTTGTTTGTTAGATTCCCACCTAGAGATTAGATATTTGAAGTAATTCGGAGCTCATGTTAAACTGAAAATCTTGGTCTACATTGACCTGGTGTGCACAAAATTATCCTTGAGCTGCAAGCAAACCAAGTACATCAGAAGTTACGGATCTTTGAATGCGAAACCATTTATAAACAAATTCCGACATGTTTACGATTCGATACATACGACCATGGCATTATCATTAAGCAAATGTTTTGTAACTGTTATAATTCTAATTGTGGGCCATATAAGGTAAATTTAATGAATACAATGCTTTACAGAAGCAAACAGTTTCTTGATGTGCAATCGTTACTAACTAAATTGAAAAGCAATTGCTATGTATTTAAATTTTCAGTTTAATATAGATTGTGCAGCAAAGTAATTGTATTGACAGCGAACTAGGCCTTTCTCCACGTAAGTTATTTTGTGAATATTTTCTTTTTTTCTCAAATTAGAAAAGTATAATCTAATTTAAATTGGCTATAAGAGAGGCTAATTCTGGTAGTGGCTTTGCACTTAGCTTGATATAGAACTGTATGAGAAAACTTTCACTAAATGCATGGATTCTTGTTAATATTATGATATATATGTAATATCCACCAATAAGTAAGTGCCACCCGCCCTGTCTAGTGGTCTGAGTCCCTGACTACGTATAGGGAAGTCCTGGATTCGAATCCCTGTTCGGGCATGGATGTACTTTCTCTCTCTGTCTATTTTGTCTTTGTCCCTTCCTTGTCTTGTGAATGTTTGCCCACCCTATAAACGGGTCCCTATGGCATGTGTGTACTGAAGAAATCTGACTCCACACCAAAATAGGGTTCAGTTGAAAAAATGGAGCATCGCACCCCATATTACCAACCTAGCTGGCACACGACAACAACAACAATCCACCAATAAGTATCATAAAAGCCGACTCTTTGTCCAGGTCCGCTGCTGCGCATGATGGCAGTCGTTGTGGGAAACTCTCTTTCTGTGAGGTTTCTCTTTCCTGGCAAAAACAAATTTAAATAAGCTTTCGAAAACCCCTCCCAACCATTCTTGGTATTTTCCATAATATCCGGAATCCGGAATATCCAAAATATCCGAGGTCTTTCCAACTTAGATCCCATCAAACTGCCATTTCGCGCTTCTTGAGTGGCCACACAAAGAGCTCTTGTTTTAGGCAGGATCAAAAATTACATCCCGCGTGCCACGGGTGCGCAGTTGACAGGGCCTTCCCCTTCTGGATATTTTGATGCGTCTAAATTTTAGCAAGGACGAGGTTCTGCAAGACCCTAATTTTTTTTAGACTTTTTGGATATTTTCGGATTTATGAAGATTGCCTAGCTCTAGTAGATGATTTCGAGATAAGCAACAACAACCAATAATTATTGAAAACCTATGCAAATGAGGGTATCTATGATCCTGATCCATGACTTCTGTCCTTAAACATCGTGCAGGAAATAACTTATAAGAAATATGACACGAAATTCAGAGATCTCTGTCTTCAAGAGAGGTGCCATTGTTGGATATCATAGAAATGGCTGATTAAGGGCTCCAGTGGCTCAGCAGCTTCACGCCGCTTCCCGTAAGCTCAGCAAAGTGAAGCATCATTTGCCGCGGGCAGTGGTTGGGAGGGTGACCACGGTGTACTCTCCTTCACTGGGTTGCTGGTACTCCGTGGATTGGAGACGTGTCCACGTTCATCTGTGTCGTCCAAAGTCCTTCCGCTGGTGTGGCGTGGATGGGGAGAGGAGGGTGCCAACTCAGGTGAGGCCTCGTCACCTGACCGTGGTTCAAAATGACGAGGCACCTTAAAAAGAGCAAAGTCGTACTTTCACCTTCGTGGTGCTCTGATACAAACGAAAGACGCCGTCTATTGACTTAATTCGCACTGCCAAAGGCATAGCGAGCTTGGCTTGTCCAAGTGTCATAAGGAACAACAACAACATGACAGACTAAACATTTCAAAACTGACAGTGGCTTCAGAGAC
>JAJQOW010000904.1:0-74976 GCA_037975125.1 Latrodectus hesperus
AGTTTTTTACTGCTCTTATATGCGCTTATATTGAGCTTCGATTCAAGCTAGATTTGAAAGTTTTGTTAATTGTATCAACTAGATCCAATTCATTGCAATCAACCGTTTCAAAACTCTGTTATTTAACATCAGAAAATTATAATTGAAATAAACTACTGATATCTATTTAGAAAGGTGTTTTAGTAAGTATATAGTATGCTGCAATTTCAGAAAGTACGAACTGAAAACAAATTACTTTTGAATCTTAGCATGTTTTATCACCTCCTCTCTCTCACCATTGGTTTGTGATAACCATGGCACACTTTCTGTGAATAAAGCGTTTCCTACCAGATAGACTAGAATACAAATTCCGCTAATTCTTAACTTTGATAACTAGACCTCTTTTCTTCACTTGATTTAACCATTAAAGTTTAGGTTTTTCTCTGTATTCCTTGTGCATTACTTGAACTTGCTGATAAAATTTCTTTTTAGTATGTTATAGTCGTTTATTGTTTACTGTAATGCATTATATGAATAGTAGTTACAAATTAATTGCACTTTTTCTATATGTTAAAAATTATATATTCTTATATAATATGCATCACATCAGAATTCTAATTGCATGATTTCTTATACATAAAATAACAAGTCCTATTGTCTCTTTTAACATTTTATTTTAATAATATTAACAATCTAACAAACGTAACACAAGATTAATTCTCTATAATTAATTCCAATTTTAATTTTTTCACACCATAACTGGCTGGTGCCAATACGATTTCCATGAGACCGTATCCAGTTTATGGCTGATCATGATTCCCCCATTAGATAGGAAAAATGTGCTCTTAATTTCCTCTTTAGGGAATACTGCGACTAAGTGGCTACAATGTATGACATTAGAGAGTACATTAGTACAAATTCCAAACTACTATCATGTTGTTTCTAAAAATCTCCACAGTTTAACTTTTGATAATTATAAGTCTGAAATTAGTTTCTTTATTGTTGGTGATATAAAGAACTTTTTTTTTATCTCACAGCAAGAAATTAACAAAAGTCACACGCCTTATAAAAGGAGATGCTGACAAGAATGATTCCTAGGAACACACTTTGGTATTAGAAATTTTCTTCAATGTTTACAAGATTTAACAGAAAGATTGACCAATCTCAAAACGTAATAATATGATTGTTTCTGGGTAATAGAATCAAAGACTCGCTAAATACACAGTATTTATCACAATAACTTGCCACCTACACCAGAGAGATTACTAAGTTCACACCAAGATCGACTTCATTAATAATTTAAAGCTAGTTTTACTTTTAAAAGAATCAACGCAAAAACATCAAAAGATGTGACATTTAGAAATGATTATCTCTAGTTAAAGTAAAAAAATTTCATTGAAAAATATGGCAAAAACATTTAAACCCCTTGACAATATTCTGCAAGACTGTCAGAATAATGTATTTGACTTGTTAACTCTGTCAAGTTAATTGATATCCTTAAACCCATGATCGAATACACTGAATAAACAATTATAGTCTTTTCTGATAACTGATGAGTTTTTCTGCTTACGGTAGCTTTAAAAGTATAAATTTCCTAAAGGAACATCGGTCTTTTAACAGAATTCATATAATGGAGAATGTCTTATTTTCCTTTTTACACAGAGAAGTTCTACAAATAGTAAAAAGAAATTGTTTATTAGTGATTGTTTTAGTATCAATTAAAGTAAAAATGCTTCATTTCACACTGTCTTTGCTTTAATGTTCGCCATTTGATCTTTCCCCAAAATAAAAAATATCAATATTTTGATTCTAATTAAGGTTCAGTTTCTTCTGGATACATACTACTCTAATTTAATTTTGAGCAATAATCAATATTTAAGAAGTGGAAAAAAATCCTGTGTGTACATTAACGAAATAATAAAAATACTTTGTATTTATAAGTAATTCGTTACTAACATGACGTACAAGGGTCTTTGCTATGTAATTCATCTTAGATTCTCCTTGGATCCAAATCATACAAATGCCTAATAGTGTTTCCAGGAATATTGTCCCTTCTTTATGGAAATATTGAGAAAGTTCCTGGAAACATTACAGCTAAGGATATCGATTCCGACTGAACGTTCTGGAATAAATAATCATCCTATCATATTGAGGTACGAGACTATGCTACCCAAGGTGGATATTCAGCTTTATCATTGGTTTATTAAACTATGAATAAATAAGTAACACAGCAGGAATGGGCATTATCACACTAAAAAATTCTGTCACCTGCAGGAAACGTAATTACATCGTAGGATAGATCTAGTCCTTACAAATTTGTTTACATTACCACCGCTTCCTTTAAATGGAATAATTAGACCTGCTGGAAATCAAGACATGAGTGTCGACAAAGACACCTACACCTCCATGTTTTTCAGTAGTAAGGAAATCATTTGATTTTCGAAACGTTCATTTTTTATGTTGTGGAGAAAAGTAGAAGGTAGTTAGTCATATAACTGTCTTACTCGCATAATTCAACCATGTTTTCTGGTAGTTTATACCATAAAACATATTTGACTTATGAATTAAATTAAGTGGTTGAATTAAAAATGATTATAATTACTTATTTTAACTATAGACGAGAGAGAGAGAGATTTAGAATTTTCATGTGTGACAAATTCCTCGAAAATTGTAATTGACTAAATAAACTATATTTAATACTTAAGATAATTCTTAAATGTCACTTTAATTACTTGTGTTTCCTTTATTTTGATTATATCCTGTAAGTAAAGCAACATAGCTACAAAAATCTTCTTATATATATATATATATATATATATATATATATATATATATATATATATATATATATATATATATATATATATATATATATATATATATATATATATATATATATTACTGGGTTATGAGATGAGGTTATTTTTGTAGTATTTTCCTTCATTTTCTTTTGCCATACATTTAATGCCTTGATAATTTACAACAATTAGAATATAATTATTAAAAGTTTTCTGTGCATATGTCACGTCACGTTTTGTAATTATACTTATTTAATACATACATTTTTATTCGAAATATTGAAACAGAGAAATAAAGTTACATTGAAATAAAATTGTAATCAAAAGCATTTTATAAATTAAATATTTTCTCAAGAAATTATTTCATGTTTTGTGAATAACTAAATGCATTTATTTTAGAGTTACATTGAAGAAGGATCAGGTCTCATTGATTTTGGACTGGCAGTGAGTAATTTATTTTTTTCTTTCAAATCGAATATAAGTGGTTTAAATATTTAAAAAAATGGATAAAGCGTATCATTTCTAAAAACTATTACTAATTTCATAAACATTTATTGTAGTACCTTAAAGGTAGCAGCAGTTATGTATGTAATGTTCTTATGATGATCAGTTATAATTTCTACTAATGATGATGAACTGTTTTGCACTCACTTTTTACCTCAAGGTACAAAAAGTATTAAATAATTTAATCGTTTCCAAGATGGAAAGTATTTATAAGCAAATACATAAAAATGTATACATGCTAACTGTTTTAAACATTTGTATAACGTCACAGCCATTTTTTTTTACTATTTAACTGAAAAATTGGCTAACATATTAAAATAAACTTTAACTTAAATGTGTGGATGAAGAAATATTCACTTGTAAATGTATTCTCATCGTCTTAAATCTACAAACTGATATGAAAAGCTGTCTAAGGCAAAGTATGGAATTAATATATCAATACAAATTTTTTGAGGTATAGACTTTAACATTTGTTCCACACGTCAATTCATGAGTTTTAAGTTGAATTTTTAACAAAATACATTCTGAATTATGGCCTGAACAAAATACTACAATACTGTAAGATAAATAAAGTGTTCCAGCTGAAAGTTAACGAAATTACAAGAGAAGTAGGGTAATTTTAGATTATTCGGAATCTTAGGAATGCCAGGACAGAAATACTTCCCCTCATACAGTGTCTGGTATTGAAAAGATGTGGATACTTCGAGCGTGTTGCTTTGAAACTTCATTATACAAGAAGGCAGAGCAACTATATAATGATAGTTTACACTAACATGGAAAATATTGGCATAAAGTAAAAAGGAAAAGGACCCAGAATTGACAGAAAAGTATATTTATTACACTGGTTTATAAGCATATCACAATAAATAAAAATGAATAAACAAAAATAAAAATGACAATGATGCTTGGTACCTTTCTTGGCCAACACCTTTTCAAAATAGGTTTCTTTCTAATGTGCTGTTATCAGCAAAGTTGAACCCATGACTTTAAAATGCAATGGAATGTCCTTGACCTATTTCAAATAAGATGATTTAAAGAGGGGAATATTTCCAGGAATAAGGAAAGCTGTTGCTTGTTCCTGACGTTGCAGTGGCACTGGGGAGCGTGTCTTGTATGTTTTCCTCAGTAGTTAAGCGATTAGTATCAAAAGCATTGCTCGAACTGACTATATACGTATGTGATACATGCCTCCCATATTCACTTTATCAAAGCTCAGATATTTACAAATATTTCAATAAGTCTTAAATTTCTCTAAAGCTAAAACTATTCATGCAATAAAGTCCTTGCTGTTGTAAACATTCTTTAATGTGCTAGGGATGATCCGGTATTCCTACATGATTCCGATCTACGTTTATTCAACATCTGGTATTTTGTAAATCTTTAGATGAGATATTCAGTATACATAATAATTACTACAAAACTTTTTCTTAAGCTATTCTAAACTTTAGTTTGTTCAATAACATGAAATATTTAATGGTAAAACAATATATGTGTTTTTTGTATTGTATTAATAAAACATTATATTTTTAATTTTTTAGTAAAACCCAAAGTTCTTTATGAAAAAATATACAGATTTTTCTTATATATGCATGAAAAAATAACATCTTTTCAAAAATCACAGTATCATCTTACTCTGATTCTAATTAAATTCCAATGTAACAAAAGTATCTCTTTAGACAAAAATACTTGAATAAAAAAGTTTATCAAGTTAATTCATTCATTATTTTTCAATTTCACCATTTTTTTTAATATGCACATGATATCTTTTCAACGGATTTGCTTGACCGTTTCATATCAGCTCATTTTCGTACAAAATCTGATACAAATGCAATTACATATTTATAATTTGAAAATGCTTAAAGTTAGCATTTTATAATATGGAGATTTTCAATTTTATTTTCATCGGAGCAATTAAGATAAATGAATTTTATGCACAAAATGCTATGAATTTGAGGATTGTACTGGTAAAAAAATCATTACAAACTTTTTTAATGAGTATTTTAGTTAATATGATCAATTTTAATTTTGAATTTCTAAACTTTTTATATTTGATAACTAAATAACTTTCTTATTAACAAAATTCCTATGAATATTAAACAATGAATATTATTTTAATTCGTGAACGTAATATTTTCTGACATTTTTTTAAAATTTTAGGTAGGGAGGGGTTTTTCTCGAGTTGTTTATGGTGACAAAGAAACGGTCGTAGATTTAATTCCTTCCGACATAGTTGCCAAAGCCCATTTAACTGCAGCTTGGAGTGTCGCCACTGGAAGGTATTTATATTTCCCTTTTTTATTTCAATGTATTGTTAATCAGAAAAAAACATAATATTAGAAAAAAATTTCGTATTATTCCGTTGACTTTTAATAAGTTTATTTTAACGGATAATTCTTTTCGTTATTCGTAGTATAAATTTTGGTTAAATAAAAATTTTATTCAAAGATAATTGATCAAATTCTGTCCATAATTATTTAATAAGTAATCTAAGCTAATCTGATTTCCAAAACCAAAAAAACAGCAACTAAAGTGCAAAAGTGCATAAAATAACCAAAACGTTCTTACAAGGGATTGATAATTGAGATTTTTACATTCTTATTCGGAGAAATTTTATAATTATTAATTAATTGCTATCTTTAATAATATGTAATAAAGGATACCATTTTCACTATTTACAAAATAACTTCAAAATAGAATATTAAATAATATAGAATATCGTAAAAGTATATAATGATAATCATGATATAATAATAATATGTAATAATAATAAATCATAAAATAGATGAAATGTCGAAGAGATGTAATTTATTAAAGAACTATAATTTATCGTACATCTATGTTGTCTTAGGATATTCATATTTCTTATTTTGCTCTCGATATTGTCAATTACACTATATTTTACAAATATAAATATATGATAATAATAATAATAAATATACAATAATAATAATAAAAGAATACAAATCAATTACACTATTGTAAAGAGTTTTGCTCATTTGTTTCAACAAATGAAAACTAAATCTTCTTAAGCATATAATTTTTACAAAATTTATTATTCTCTCTCTCTCTCTAATTAACACATTCAGTCTCTAAATATTAAAAAAAATCTTAACTTTGATCTTATCGCTTTCATAAATTTTGATGATTGTAATTTCCCAAGCTATGATCTCTACTTTTTATAACTGTATAAACATACACATAAATTTAGGTATTAAATCAATCGCAAAATTTAACTTTCTTTACATAATAACTAAAGGCAAATAATACGTAAATATAACTAGTCCTTTACACAAATACTTAATATTTCAATTTAACTAAAAAAAATAACTTGAAAATAAAGCGTGATGACTATCTCAAAATTAGCTATGAAGTCGAATCTTATTTGTACAAGATTTTCTGCAAGATTATTGTGCAAGATTTTCTTCACGAAATTTAAATTTGACAACATAAAATAAACAGTCTAATGTAAGCTATTTAAATATATACAGCATAATTAGCCCTTCAAATGGACTTTTCATAGATAGTGGAGTGGGACGTATTTAGTTGTCGCCAAGGAGGTAACCAGTAAAACTACCTAGCACCTGCTCCGACAGATGTACATGCAGAGGATAAAAGCTCAACATTCATGTCCTCTTGTTTAAAAGTGAGCTCCTGTAATTCAGTAGCTTCACACCTCTTCCCGGTAAGATCAGCAAAGTCAAGCACCATTTGCCAGTGACTGGGAGAGGGCATTTGCCTTTACTGGGTTGTTCGAGCACCGTGGATTGGGAACGTTGATATGAGACGTCCAAAATTCTTTCGCTTGTGTGTCGTGAATGTGAAAAGGTAGGTAACTGCTTAGGTGTGACCTCTTCGCATGACCGTGGTTGAAATTTAAAAGGCGCTTGTAGTGATTGGCGAGTGTTCTAAAGCCATCATCCTTACGGTATATTCCCGGGCTCACCGACATTTCGCTATTTACGTATGTTTAAAAGTAGCTATGACAAAGTCTAAAACATTTTTTTTAAAGAAAAACCACCATCCAACCACTATCTCTTGATATGCCTGTAGATTTTTAATTTCTAATTTTTCAAAATATAGTCAAACGCATTTGTCTTATATTAAAGGATACGACTTTTTTAAAGAAATTCTTGGTGATGCCCTGATGTCTTGATAGCATAATATGACCAGGTTCTAACATTAACTTTTTGGAAATTTAATTTATAAAGTTTATTGTTTTTATGATAAATACCGAAAAATAATAGAAAATGGTTTCTGCTAATTCATTTTTGCTTGAATTATAAGTCATGTTTTACTTTTCAGATCTGCGTCTCCATTAGTTGTGAACTGCACGGGCTCTCACGCCTGGAGAGTAACATTTGGTGAATATTGCAGATGTTTATTGAAGGTGATCAAACAACACATCCTTCCCAAATCTTTTCAAACACCATCAGTGACACTGGTGAATAATGAGGTTTTGTACTGGTTGTACGTTATTTACGAGCACTACATCCCAGGTGTCTTTCTTGACGGCATGCTTTACTTCAAAGGAAGCAAATTAAGGTACAGTTACACAATTTATTATTGAAATTATTAACATATTATTGTATTTACAGTTTATAATTGAAAATAAAGTTTAACACTCTTACACACAATTTAATTAATTTTTCATTGATTTCACAAAATAATTAATTTCAATCAATCTTTTTCAATCAATTTCATTTATAATTTCAAATAAACAGCATTAAACATTTTATCAAAACTGCTTTAGTTCTCAGATAGTATTGGCCTATTGAGAAAAGCTTCTTTATTAACTTTAAAATTGCTTCTCAAATCATCACCAAAAAGACGTAATTGCTTGTAACTGGATGCACTTGCAAAAAAGAAACTTAAAATATAATGTAATCAGAGTAATTTCGTGTAGCATAAGCACTTATATACCAGGGTTACTCTGAAATTTTTGAGATACGCGCAGATGAGAATTTACAAAATAAAAATTACGGTTTAAAGTACAAAGTATTTTAACAGAAAAGAACGATTTTTTACTGACTTACTTCAACTTGTTTAGCGTGGAATAAATTTTAAACAGAAGAGAAAATGGAGTTGACGCGAGAACATTTTCGCGCTATGATTTTCTACGATTTCAAAGCAGGATTAAATCAAGAAGAATGCGTTCAACGGTTGCAATTAACATTTGGTGATGAATCTCCAGCTCGTGCTACTGTATTCAGATGGTTTAGAGTATTTAGAAGAGGTCTCAATTTTCTTCAGGATGAAGAACACACAGGAAGGCCGCTGTCGGCAGTAATCCCGGATAATTTGTCTGCCATACGAAAAATGTTAATGGATGATAATCGTTGTACCTATCAAATGATACAGAAGGAACTTAACATTGGAACCGCAGCCATACACAAAATCATTCATGAAGAATTACATATGAAAAAAGTAGTTTGCCGTTGGGTTCCCCATAATCTAACTGAGCATCAAAAAGAGGAGCATGTCAGAATCAGTAAAGAAACTCTTAATATGCTGAATGATGGTGGCCACCGCATCATTTCTAAAATTGTAACAGGTGATGAAACGTACATACCGTTTTTTGACGTTCCAACACGTCAAGAAAGCAAAGTATGGATCTTTGAAGATGATCCCACGCCGACAATAGTGAAAAAACAACGCGCGACAACAAACGAAAGAAAGTGATTTATGCTGTTTTCTTCAGAAGTACGGGATTGGTCAAAGCTATCAATTTGGAAGGACAGAAGACAGTAACAGCAAACTGGTATACCACTAAATGTCTTCCAGAAATTATACAAGAACTGAATGTTAGGGGACTAATGCTTCACCATGCATCTTCACATACAGCCAGATTGACAGTTTAGTTTCTTAAACAAAAACAAATTAAAGTGATCGAACATCCGCCGTATTCACCTGATCTAGCTATGTGCGACTTTTGGTTATTCTTTAATCTAAAAAAGAACTTACGTGGACGTCGTTTTCATTTAAAAGAAGAAATTGATGTGGTTATAAATGCATTTTTTTCATCTATTCGAAGAAATGAATGGCTTGAGGCATTTAATGTGTGGAAAATTCGTCTACAAAAGTGCGTTGATGCTGGAGGAGATTACGTTGAATACACCTAAAATTTTGTAAGTATAACTTAGTTGTTGTTATATATTAGTTGTAAAAAACCTAGTTGTATCTCAAAAATTTCAGAGTGACCCTCGTATTAATGTTGAATAAATAATATAAGCACTTTTTGAGTTACAAAGAATAATGTAAGCACTTTTTGACATTAACTTTAATAAAAGAATTTTTAAAACGTAGGCATTTTTTAACATTAAGTGTATATAATATAACATTTGACTGTATTTATTTTTTGAGCATAAAAATAATATAAATATATTTTGGTATTAACTTTAATAAGAGAATGCAAGTGTGCTAAAAATAAACATTTTATGTGCTTTTTTGTTATCCTTTTTTATCATTTAAAAATGTTTATTGTTTCACAAAATTAAAATAATAACCTTTTATATCCAATGAAAGGTTTGCTTAGCAATTAAATTTTTTTGTAAAAAAGCATTTGAGTACACTGAATTTTTAATCATATATTTATTTGTTAAGAAATCTAGTTTTAGCATTCGAATTTACAAAAAGCTAGTGGTATATTAAGAAAGTTTCATGAATACTGAAAAATATCGTTAAAAGAAACATGATTTCTTAGTCCAAAATATTTATTTCATCAAAATTTGTTAATTATTTGATTTTAGGAAAGATCACAATTATTCTAATAAAATTAATGAATTTGCGTATTTTATTTTAATGAAACTTTTATACGTATATACTTAAGTATATGAAAGCAGAATTGATATTGGAATAATAATACATCTTAATTTAATGCAACTATAGTAGAAGAAGGTAATTACAATATCTCAAGTATTAAAATAAGTGAATGAATTATAACTGTAGCCGTCGACTTTAATAAAAATATAATTTAATGAAAAAATATTATGAAAATTTTGCCATTTTGAATAAATTAAAATGTGAAATATTTTAAACTAGCAAAAATATAAATTGATAAATAAACTTTTAATTAATTTGATATTTTCATCAAAAATTTAGAATTTAGAATAATTTCTACCATTCAGGTAGGGTCATAGGGGCTTCTTCACAACTAAACACTTTTTCAAGAATAAAAAATAATATTTTAGATATTTTAACTCCAGTTTCACAATTTAAAGTAAGAAAAAAATCAAACAAAATTTATTTTTGAGAAGAAATAGAAGTCTAAGAAATTTCTTAAATAAATGTTGTTAATTTTGTAATAGAACTGCATAAAACACGTGGCAAAAACATTTGTTGCAAACAAAAAAATACGAGGAGATAATTGTTGTGTACGAATAGTAGGCTGAATAAAGTCATGCATTTTGATAAATAATCAGGGAAATAAATTTCAGTCTTCAAAAATTCCAACTGTTACTTTCTCCGAAAGTTATAAAGATATGTTTGTATTATAAAATTTTATTGCTTTTGAAAAAAATTTGAATAATATTTTTACCAAATATTTTTATGTTGAGACAATTCTGCTGTAGTTGTTACTCATGACACTTGAACAAGACAAACTCGCTATGCTGCTGGCTATGTGAATTTAAGTCAGTAAGGTACGACTTTCGTTTAACCAGAACACCACGAAGGTGAAACTATAACTTTGCACTAAGCTTCTCCGATAGATGGCACCACCAGAGGATCCACTCCCTCAATTTTGACATTGGTTTGGAAGGGGAGGAAATTTTCTCCAATCTATTACACCCATGGTAACTGCTCAGCGATCAATCACAGGACTTTCGATTTCACAAGTTTAACGAGCACTTATATCGCATAGACTCGATGGGTCTTTGACGGCATCGAATCGAACACTGCCCTTCCACGGAAAACCGATGCTCTAATCACTAGGCTACCACTGCCAGTAGACAATTCTGTAATGATATAAAACTACATATCATCATTTGTACTTAAAAAATTGCAGGGAAATGAAAAAATATTCAGATATAATAAGGAATTTATAAATTAACTTGAAAAATTGTCTTTAAGATTTTTTAAATGAACAATAATCTCCAAATTTATTGTTCATTGGATATTAGTTATATTGTCAAAAATTGTTTGTCGTTTTAATGTTTGGCATGTTGAGATAAGAGACTAATTGTAGTCATTGAATTATATGGAATTATGGAAAATAATTTTTGTGGAAATAATTTGAAGCAAGATCGTTAAAATTAAAAAAAAAAATGGTTAGTTCAATAGAATAAAGTGATCGTATTAAAATCAGGCAATTGTGATTCGTGATTTAATAAAAAATATTTTATCAGTGATTTAGCATAATGAAAATAAATAAAAAAATGGATATTGATACTAATTGAATATATTATTTTTGATAGAACATCACCTATGCTTGATTATATATCAACAATTATAAGAATGTTGTTAACAATATTTATTTTTAAAAGTATGTTCTTTTTTATTTTTGAAGTATATAAATTTTTATTTTAGAAGTATATAAGTATAATCATTTCTTTGACTCACCTTTTGTATTTTTTGTTTTTAATATTTTATATTAATATTCTTTATAGTATTAGTTGAAAACATTATGTTAATCAAAAAGTCGTAACATTGAAATTTCAAAGTTAGCAAAATATCTATTTTTCTATAAAAATAAAAACTATTAATCTTAACTACTGATTTCTTATTTCCTTTATAACAATAGAAAGAACGATTAAATAGTATTTTACTGCTTCAATCAATAAATAATTTAATAAATTTCATACATATATTCTCCTAAATTGATGTTATACCTGAATATTTTTTCTATCTATTTTTTTAATTTTTAAAAATTATAAATATTTTTTTTCAGATTATTTCCTCTGTATCGATTTTTGGATATCGTCATGAAAAATTTGAGCTTTTTCAGCACTACGACGTTTGAATTTGCTGTAGATAATTTCATCAGACTTTCTGAACAATTGCACTCGAGATATAAAAAAGTAAACTAAAATATTTTAAGAAATTCTTGTTTCAAAGTAAAAATCGAATTGTTTAATAATTGATCAAATGTCAGATTATTCTGGAAACATATATATTTTGATAAAGTTATAAAAAATATTTACGCAAATAAATTAAAGTTTTGACGCTTATAAAAGTTGCATTCACACTAAAAATTATAAATTTAAACTTTAATTTGCTTAAAATTTATAAAATTTAGTACAAATTTTATTTTTATTTTTCAAATATAAAATTATTTAAAATCAAAAATGGTTTTTGAAATTTGAAATTTTGTAACTCACGAAATTTGAATGAGGCATAGTCCCAAACTAAATGAAGATTTTACTGGCATGCAAAACACTCATTTGATGATGTCGTGCAAATCTAATTTTAAGACATGAACATAATAACAGCACTATAGTAGTGGAACTATAAAAGCTAATTTGTTGGAAAAAAAAAAAAAAAAAAAAAACAGGAAAATTTGGAAATACGGACACGAAAACAAAAATAAATCCTTAAGATGAATTCTTTCTCTACCTTTCTTACCTCTCTGTTTCGTCAATCAATCGTTATTTGGGGCATTATGTGCAATAATTCTCTTATACAGGATCGCTCTTTATAAAAAATCTTTGATAATCATAACTGCAATAATTTTATGAATAGAGAAAACTAGTCGGGAACATAGACAATAATCATGGCATTTTGTTGAAGGATATCTCGTTAATAATTATCATCTTATAGCTACTACAAATAAAATTTGTTACGCATGCAAACAATATGGGATTTGTTTTCCTAAGTAGACATTTAAAATCAGTGAAAGTTTCTGCAACATCGTATCAGTAACATTTATTTAAACACGGAATATTAGCAAAATATATTGATTTTAATTATCTATACCATACAATATGTGCGTATGTGTTCATTATACGAATATAAAAAACTTTGAAACATATTAATTTAAGAATATTTCTAAATATTAAATACAAATTTAAAAAACATTAACATTGAAATAAACACTTTACTAAATGTGATTATAAAGACTAAGTTTAAAATTATAATTTGAATTTTTTTGATAAAATGCGTATCCATACTTAAAATTACATACATGAATTAGATTATATTTATGGTGATGCATTGGAAAATCGCAAATGTTATTCTTTAGAAATGATGAATATGGATTTGCGTGAAGTGAGTTTAAGAGATGTCTAGCACAATACGTAAGTTAGATTATACATAAATTAGACATACATGAATTAGAATATATTTATAGTGATGCGTTGGTAAATTGCAAATGCTATTCATTACAGATGATGAATATGGATTTGCGGGAAGTGAGCTTAGAAGAGATGTCTAAGCACTTACCTCTCTCCTCGCCTTTCTATCAGTGGTCTATAGATAAAAAAAACCATTGAGAAACGGAAGCAAGGGATTTACTTGTAAGTAAACTAAATGCAGTTTTTTAATTTGTAGTAAAACATAAACATTTAGGCAATGTTTTTGCTATTATATGCATTCAGAAACAGAATAATATAGTTACTTATAAAAAAGAGTTCTATTTATATAAAAAGGGAATTAATTTTTCAGTTTTTCTTGTGTGTGTGAAAACATAAATGCAATTTATAATTACAATTGTTTTTCTAAATATAACTATATTACAGAACTCATAAACCTGTTATTTTATTAAAAACATTCTAAATAGAAAAACAAGTTTATTTAGTTTGTTTTTAATATTATTCATAAGGGATTAAGGTTTATTTTAAATTGTTGTTAATTATATTCTCTGAGTATGTTCCACCTGAATTGCTTAACAAAAGAATGATATGCATAGAATCAAATTCCTCTGGATGTTTATTTTTAATGTTGATGATTTTGTTCAAAAATTTTTTGTTACTGATTTTTATTTGATTTATTGATTTTGAAAAATTGCAAAACAAATGAACTACACTTCTGTGTTTATAAAAACGGGGTCACAACTACTGTATAATCCATCATACTAATTTCTAAATTTATTCGCCAATTTAGTAATGTTGCCAAGAGGACGTAATTGTGACGCATTAAATTCCTGAAAGAAGTTTACACATCTAAATTATAAATTTAAATCTGACTAATAAAAATCATAAATGTATATTTTTGAAATATTAAGATTTAAAAAAAAAAGAGAATATAAGAATGTTAATTAAAATACGAAAATGAGACAAAATGTTCTAAATTTCCTCTCAATGACGTAAATACGTTAGCCAAAATGGAATGTTCAACATAATTCTTATTATTTTTCCTCTCCATGACGTAATAAAAATCAGATTGCCATATAAGTTAATGCACAAAAAAGTCACCAAACTTAAGCCCCTATTACATTAGAGTTGCCCAGATTTCAGTTTGAGCAACTCCCGTAGACTTAACATTACGTGACGTCACAGCTTAAAATTTGAGCAGCTCGTTCTTTTCGTCCAATGAATGCTTGAGATTTCTTTCAGGTTTGCTGTAAGAAAATAACAGCTTTACTAGATTTAATAATAGATCCCTTTTTTGGCTAACATTTTTAAGGTTGCCATATTTTGCTCAGAAGGTGTCCACATTTCATAATGAATTCTTATTTAGGAATTTAATTTGTAGCCAAATTTTATTTACTATACGCCATCTTGCTTCATGTGAACCTTTACTTTTAAGATGAGGAAAGATAATCTTTGCCGACGTGAAAATCAACGCTAATACATAAGTAACACATTTTTGTGTGTATAATTTATTCTTAAATAAAAAGACTAAGAATTTGAAAGAAAAAAATAATTTTAGATTGAAGCTTCAATTTAAACTTGAAATTCTACAAGCACCACACAAATTTGTATATATTATATTGTAAGATTTTCCTATACAAAAATAATTTCTTAACAACAATGTTTATAAAAAATTAATGATTAACTATTGATACATTAAAAAAAGAAACTGAAATTACTATTTTAAAAGTTGAGGATATGCACAAAAATGATATTTTTCTTAAAAAAAATATATATTAGTTATAAATTTTAATTTATTTTTAAAATGAAAAAATCAATTATTTCTCTTTTTTATTAAAGAAAATATTGTGGCATATTAAAATAAGATGCATTTTTAAACTAATTATTTATTACATTTAAACAAACACACCACATAAAAACAGAGATTCTTTACACTATCTTTATTTGCATGCAGTTTCTTAAACTATAATCTGCAATAAAATGACAAGTATATTTTGAATGAATATATATATTTTAAAGTTTTGTGGGAAAAAATGAAGAAAAGAAATAATTGATAGCATTTTGTGATGACATTATATGAATAGTTTGTTTCATATTACATTTTCAAATTGAAAAAAATGTTATGAAATTTGTATGAAACTAAAAGAATGAAGTGCTATTTAACCTCATAGCTGATAATCTTGCAATTGAAAGTCATGGTGAGGCATTTGAATATCTACAGTGAATTTTCTTTTAGGAAGAGTTCACATAAGTTGTGGGTCATATTCATTTATTGCACTTGTTATTGCTCATTGTATGCAAAAATACTTCATCATAAAAACAATTGAAAAAGACTTGAAATTATTAAAATTTTATATTGATTTATATAAATTTAATACACAATATATACAGGAATAATATTTTAATGTTCATTTAAATAGAAATTTTGGCTTACATTAAAATCATTTCACTATTTTATTTGTACACTTCAGTATTTTCATCATTATAGAAATTTATTTTTAAGTCTAATTTACTTACTGTCAAAAGTAAATGGAGTTAGTTGTAAGATTGCAATATATTTTGGATGAGTAAATGAACATTATGTAAGTGTGTTTCAGGGAAAAAATGTATAAAAGAATTTAATTATATGAAGAATATTAATGAAATATTATAAATATGTATTTGTAAATAATAAACCAAAATGCTTGTGCCTTCAACATTTAATTATAATCCATTAACTTGCTAAAAAGAAAAACAGGAAAATAATGTAATGAAAAAATAAAAGTAAAATTAACACTAAATATTTTTATATGGCATACTTATTTCGACTGAAGTTTCAGTTTAAATATGCAAATGTAAGTTCAACACAAACTGTAAACATTGTAAAATGATAAAATAGTCTCTCATGTATTGAATAACTAACAAAACTTTAAATGAAATTAATGTTTGAAAACTCAGTAAATATAATAAATATTGAAATTGGAACACTTCTCATCTACTTTGCTCAAGAAATTAAAAACAATTTTAACTATCTGAGTTTTTATCTATTAAATTTATTAAGTGTTTCATCTATAATATTGAAAAAGTATACAATTTTCAATATTATAGATGAAATTATTTAATCTTCATCAAGACAAAAAATTTTTTAATCTTCATCAAATGAGTTAATTAAGTTGATTATTTCTAACTGAAGAGCATTTCCTTTTTGTTTGTTTTTAATATCGGCAATTCTGCAAGATTGAAATGAAATACAATAATTAAAACCAATCACTTATTTCCATGTTATTACTTCCACTTGGTGAAAAAAAGACAAAACATAATCCGTGTTTAAAATCATTGGCGATATGAATTGCTCGAGTTGCTGCTGCATGCACAAAAAAGTTGCTCATTCTTGGCAACTTATAACGCCAATAACTTTCATTTGGCATGAAACTTGGCGAAAACAAAATGATTTACAAATTTCAACTGCGCAGCTGTGAAAAAAATCTGTAATATTGGACAGATGGAATGAGTTGCTCAAATTTTTAGTTGTGACGTCACGTAATGTTAAGTCTACGGGAGTTGCTCAAACTGAAATCTGGGCAACTCTAATGTAATAGGGGCTTTAGAAATTGGTGCGATAGATTATACGGTAGCTGTGCCAAAACGAGCTATTTAAGCTACGTAATTTACTATAAGTCTATTTTTATCTACTAAAAGTACGTAATTTACTATCTACTATAAATACGTAATTTATACATTGTTTTGGCTAAAATTAAAAACACTTCTGATAGACATTCTTAACATGGATCATAATTTCTTAACTAAATCCAACTCACCCCTGCCTCAATCATGGCTGATATCAATTCTACTAACTACTTACAATTGACAAACAATACAATGTATAGCAAAAAAAAAAAAAAAAGTAGCAATTTAAATCGTGAAAGAAATTATAACAACCGAGAGTAAAATTTTTCTTTTGTAGGTAATCAATCCTTTCTTCGATTAGGAAACAATCAATCAAACTATAGAATCTGTAGATAAAAGCAGAAATTGTGCTTGCCTGTGTGACTGATTGCTATCATCCATTGCAACAGAACCCATAAAATTAGATAAGATTATAGAGAGTGGATTCTTATCCGTCATTTGCCATCCAAAGCTACTAAACACAGTTAATTAAGTTATAAATTTGAGCAAAAATCAGAAACGAGTTCAATAAGTTAACTGGCATCTTCATTATCATGCCACATTACACTGGAAAAGGATACTTCGAACCACACGAAGCTGGAAAAGACATATTGATTTTTGGTAATCTTTGCATTCTACTCCGGGCTGCTAAAGTCCCTAAACTTGAAAATATATTTAAATAATTGTGGTTTATATAGAATGGCTTTAGACAGATCATCTAACGCATAAGAACTTGTCCAAAAATATTTACTCAATTTTTATAAAATATTAAAACTTATTTCATTTTGCCTAAGTGTTTGTACTTACTTTTTGTGTTTTAGTTGTACTTTTTCTACTTGTGTATATACTTTGATTGTACATACACGTAGGAGAAAGAATGCAATAGCAAGTAAAAACTGTAGAATAAAATGATATAGGCAAAATTTTAAAACAAAAACTTCTTGCTCTGTTGAAGAAGAATCACCATAATATGAATTGTTGTAGACAAATATATCAAACAGATTAATAAGTTAATATTTATCAAGAAAATCAGAATCTGCATTGTCACCAATCTGGGAGGGTTTTGAATGATAACATATAATAAATTTTATTGGAAAATAATGAAGATCATTATCGAAAGTTCATGAGAATACTCCAGAAAACAATTATAGTTTAATGCATTTAATGTATAAAAAGGAATCTTGGAATTTACATAAAAGAAACAAGAAACAAAGAGAACTATTACCTTAAAATAAAAATGTTAAGTAATAATTAAATTACAGTAAGTAAATGAAAATATTATTATATGAAGAAAATAAAATAAAATTATTACATAATGATGTATATTAATATTTCTCTAATTTATATAAAAAACAAGTATTTATGTAATGTGATAGCATGCTTAAGTAGTATATTAAATTGCATTTTCATTAAGTCAAGCATTACACAGCAATTACGCTACGAACTAGTTTTCCACATTTCTTTCGTGTATATTAATAACACCATTATTTATTTCTTTTCAACAAATTAAAATTGTTATTCACTAATTTAGTGGGATTTAGCATGGACATGGAATTTGTTTGCATGGAATTTTAGACATTGGTCTTAATATCGACAAAAATATTTCATCATCTTCGTTATAAGTTATGTGTTTACTTGTGTATTTATTTGTTAATTATTCGTTATATATCTTTAATTTATATTTTTGTTGGTTTTGTAAGTTTTTGGGGTGTGGTGACATAATTTTGATGATTGTCCTTCACCATTGCTGAAAAGCCATATAGTGATCAACACCCGCTGAGGAAATTGTCCATGTTCATACCTAATTTCAAATGTATGTTCATCTTGCTTCTTATATATATATATATATATATATATATATATATATATATATATATATATATATATATATATATATATATATATATATATATATATATATATATATATATATATATATATATATACACTGTCTGCCCGACATTGAAAATGCAACACTAAAAAAAGAGTTGACAGAAAGTGAAAAAACTCGGAAAAGAGAGAGAGACAGACATGAACAATATGTGATCCGCATTTCAAAATGTTATGTCTAATACAGAGCGATAACAAGGTCGGGTCAGTAGGTTGTAGGACCACCGTAAACAGCGATACATGAAGCAACACGTCTAGGCATAGAGTCAATGAGACTACGGATGGTTCCTTGAGGAATAGCTCTTCATAATCTGTCAACCATTTACCAAAGTGCGTCTTCTGAAGGAGCCAGTGTCAAGGTCTGCTAATGGTGTCCAATCCCTATTTCAAACTTGTTACATTAGTGAGAGATCTAGCGAATATGGTGGCAAGAGAAAAGCAGCTGTACATCTTGCAGGACATATTGACTGGTGAGATCAATGTACGATCGGGCGTTACCCTGCTGACAAAGAACATTGACCACCCCCTGAAGATAGGGAAGTGTCTCCGGCCGCAGCACATAATTCCCGTTACGTTGGACTATCTAGTGCCGTGAATACGAACTAGGGATAACCTGGAATCGTACGTATTGGCACCCCAAACCATGATACCGCGATGTAACATGGTGGGGCATTCCACAACTATTGCGGATTGGACCAGTCTCCATGTCGACGCCACACTTGTACGCTGCGACTATCACTGAAGAAACAGAAGCATGACACATTTGAGAAGACAATCCTGTGCTACTCCGTCATCCACATCGTTCTAAGCCGGCATCTTTCGAGACGTCGGCGTCTATGCTGTGAGGACAATGGCAGTTTTCTTAACGGACTACATTCTCTCTGCATTTACTGGCACCTTTTTTGCTAGAACAAACTTTCAACAATTACAAGCAGCAATAATGGTAAGAATATTACCCATTGTACCGGTTCATCGCCTTATATCTTATCCTACATGCGCTGGAGTGCAGAGCTTTTCACGTCATTTGCCTAACCCGGTAAAGTGTGCTTACTCTAAAATTTGCATGCTTTTCTGGTCACTCCTTCTTTGTGTCTCATTGTTTCATTTTCAATGTCGAACAGTATATTATATATATATATATATATATATATATATATATATATATATTACATGAATTTGCTTCTTTTCAGACAAACAATGATGACAAACTTCATCAAGAATGCTGTAGTAGTCTTCATTTGTTGGATACTGTACATAATAATATCAAAAATGTTTATGAATTAAAGAACTTACTATTATATTCCTTTGTTGCTTGTGATAGTATTTATTCCTTTTTATGTATTTTTTATTGACTTCCTTTGTATGGATTGAAAGTTTTTACTATCATGTATGAAATCTTTTAATTTTAATTCAACCTATTGTTTCAACAGAAGTTTTTAATAATTTAATTCATATGTCACTATAATTGACATATTTGGGTTCCTAATTTTAATATATAATAATTACTGTACTTTCACAATCCTATATTATGTAATAACAATTTATACCATTACACAAAGTTACAAAAATAGTGGTTCTTATACTCCAATATTTTCTTAAAAATCAACTAAAAATAGAAATATATAATTATGTTTTTGGAGAATATTTTCGAAAATAACTTTTCATGCGTTTTACGTGTTACACTAAGAAAAGAACAGAATTCATTCCATGAGTTTCCATATTAAAAAAAAAAAATCTTTTGAATAACTATATTGTTATTTTAATGAAAACACATAAGAAGCTTTCATTTATTTATTAATTTTCTTTTTAATAAAATTTATATCCCTTGAAAACATTTATTAAGGACAATTTACTTTTTGTAATTTTATTCGCCATGTTTTTGAGTTTTAAATCAATGAATAGATTATTTTTCTCATAAAATCTCATGGGATATTTTAGTAATCCTATTTTAGGTTACACACTAGTTTAGTTTCTCCATTTTAAACGAATGTTAAGATAATGAAACTTTTTTCATTTTTTTCTTGTAAGTTGTGTTTTTAGATTTAGTAATATTATGTATCATTTACGCTGCATTAGAACTATCTTTTTTTCTTGACGTATGACAATATATAGAAATAATGTCAAAAATTCAATAAATATTTACTTGAAGAGCATGTCATTCATTATGCAACGAATGTTTAAATTTGGAATTTAAAAGGGAAATCATCTTAATTTTTTTAAAAAAAATACAAGTAAAATTCTTTATTTAAATTTTGTGCACAATAGCAATCTTTATAATATTCACTAAAATTTTCGATACGGATACCATATAATCCAGCATGCCAAATTCTGCATTTTTTTGGCGGCAATGAAGAAATATTGCCAAGATGACTTATTGTGACATGAGCGATTTCATTTAGAGTTGCCAAAACAGAATTTTCTGCATGATTCTTATAGGTTTCATTATCTGTGATGTAATAAAAATCGGGTTTCCAGATACATAAGACAATCCTCCAAAAAAATCACCTAACTCAGAATTTGACATTCTAGATTATACGGCCTCTGTGCCAAATTTCCTTTTAGATTTTGTCAAATTTACGGTTAAAGTGAATTATTTTCATATATATCACAAATGACATATATAAGTACAACTCATTAATTTCATATAAAGCTACATAAGCTTCTTGTTCATTTGTTTATTGTAATTAATGCAATTTACTTAATATTTATTATTTTTCAATAATAAACTTTGAAAAGCCTATAAAATACAATACTATAGCATTATGAAAAGATAATTTTATCTATTTTACTATTCTTTTAAATATCTTTTAAAACATGTCAGCATTTCCAATACATTCTTGTTAATTTCTCTATACCAACTCTTGAATTTTTCCTAAATGTTCAAATGTTAGCAAAAGAGAATGAATACAATCATTACATTGCTATATCGATTGAAATTATTTTAAATAACATTAGATATCTATTTATTGAAATAAAGTGAAGAAAATTTAATTTGGACTTTAATAAATAGGTTAAATATTTTCGTAGCTGATGCTTAAATTTAGTTATATGTTTCCAAGTGTCTTTTCTTTTTCAAATCTTATTCCAAATAAAAAAATATTTTGATTCAGACAAAAAAGATATTAGAATTCTTAATGTTAATAATTCAGATATCTATGGTATAGTTTTCTTATGTATTGAATACCTATTCCGATAATAAATATTATTTACTATTCTTAAAAATTTTCAAACTCAATTATTTAGTACATAATATGCATTACATTACCAATACGTTTTAGCTATCACAATATTAAATTTAAATAAAACCCAAAAAAGTCAAAAAAAATATTGAATTTAAAAACAAACATTTTTGTGAAGAAGGTTTTCAAATTGTTTTTAAGGCAAAATTAATCTTTACTTATATAAACAAAAATTCTACTAAAAATATTTAATTTACATAAAATGCATAGCAGCAATCTTTAAAATAACAAATAAAATTTTAAATTTTATCAAAATAATAATTGAGAGAATTCAGTTCATTACATTCATTATTCAAGTGAAGCATGCAACCGTCGTTTATCACTCCTTCATTGAGGTTTCATTATCTTCATACCACCATAAGATATTTATTCATTGTGAATCTTTGATACTTAGAGTTGTTAATAAATATTTAGCTGACATAATGGTGATGTAAACGCTTACAGTTTTTGGTTACTAAAAGTATATATTCAAGTAAATATAATTATTCATATTATAAAAGTGAGAAATTATTCTCATGAACAAAAGTTAGGTCTTACCAAGAAATCTGTTTCATGAAAATAGCTTGAAAATGGATGTGAATAATACGATATATTAAATAATTCAGTCATTTTGCTTAAATGTGCTAAAAGAAGCATAAAATATTTAGTTCTAATTGTGAAGTAAATTCAATTTTTTCAAATTGTTTTAAAATGAAATTCGCTTAAAGCAAATAATATATCGAAATTATTTTATAATTTATAATTGTTCAAAAGAATAATTTTTTTTATTTACATTATAAAATATTTATTTATTATGTTTTTCTTCTTTACAGTTGTATTAATTTTCTATAAAGAAACCAGTGTTATATTTTCTTTTCGAATGACAAATAAATTTAATCAAATTCTGTTGAAAGGGATTTATTTTTAGGTATTTCAATTGATTTTTAATAGAAAATTCTTTCTTGTAATTCTCAAAAATTAGCTATTACTCTAACTTCAAAATTCAATCAAAATTTTTAAAAGATTATGAATACTTTGAAACAGCCTTTTATTTTAAAATCATCATTTTCCTTTCTAAAATGCATTACACTCTGTACAAATTCGGTATTATCCTGAGTCAAAATATAGCACTTATTTTGTATCATTAAAAAGACTATAAACTTAAATTTTCCTTAATGTTTTAAATAAATATTGTTTATTTATTTTAATCATTTATGAATAATTAATTCATTTATATTAATTTATAATTTATAGTTTTAAGCTTCCACAAAATGATTAAAATGGATCATAAAAATTATGATATGATTGGGCTTTATGTATAACTGTATTAAATCATTTGTTAATTATATTTTTTTTGTGGTGGGAAATCAGTATTATCGTATTTATATTTCCATCATAGCATCAAAATTTTTGCGCGTTCCAAAAATTTGATGATTTTTATCACAAATATGTGTATGTAAAAGGAGAAATATTTCCAAAAAGAACGAAAGAATTTATTTTAAAAATATTTTCTCATTAAAGCCCGTTAATGTATTATGGCTTTTCATTCTAATTTTTATAAACAGTTAATTTTCAACATCCTAATAATTTATAGAAATAAATATTTTTTATTTCCAATGGCTGCGTTTACAAAGATCACTGCGCCACGAATACCGAAAGAATAAGTAGACAAGTGAACACTTAAAAGTCTATAAAGCGCTGAGGATGTCTCAAGCTTTTGTCTTAAGCGATTGTACAAGGAAAATTCAGATAATGCTTGACAGCGACGAAGGTGGTGTACGTCCATCTCCTCCCGAAGATCGCAGAGCCTGCTGAAATGTTCTTAGTTAGTTCTACATAGGTGTTTAAGAAGGCAGTCATGCCCGGTGGCCAAATAAAACTCGGCAACAGCCTTGAGTCTAGGCCATTTAGGGATATATTGAAGATTATTCCACCAGGTCTTGTTAGAGTGCTTCTCTAAGTATTGTCTTAAGATTATGTTCTTCATCTTTTTCTTAATGAGCATCTTGGTGTTATTGAGGGGAATTTCATTTCTGGATGTTTATTGGATAGAAGTACCCTGCTTAGCAAGATAGTCGGCTAATAGTATATGCCAATACTACATTTTATACGTCAACATTCTTTTTCTGATAAAATCATTTCGGAAAATTATCTTTATTAGTAGTTACGCTATTTTTCTGTCTCTTTACGATGTGTTGAAATATTACACTTATGCAAAGTTCAGTAACTGTACATGCGCTGACATCAATTATCCCAACTGGGCCAATTTTCTTGTATCAGTTTTAATTTGTTTACTAGTTATGGTTAAAAACGATGACGTCATTGCTGTAACATATCATATATGCCATATATCATTCCATGTGCTCAAAAACATGGAAACATGACTTCTGTTACGTTTCGTTTTAATATGAATAATTCCGAATTCGATTTCTCGATCATGTATAAAAATGGAATTCTTTTTAACGTAACATAATAAAATTATGGGCCGAAATATCTACGCGACATTTAAATTGAAGACAGAAATTATCAATAATGACTTTGAAAAACAGAAGTTTAAATATTTATTTCTTAACTAAATCAAAACATTGCTCGGCGAGTGCCGGATGCATACTGAAAAAAAAGGTTTTAGGTTACACAATAACGCAAGCAGTCACATGGGTGACGTCACTCGCTTCTCTGGCGATTGGTTGTTACATATCCTCCCACGTTTTGTTTCGGGAGAAAACAAAACCTAAATGAAAAAGAAAAAAGTTAAGTTACAATTATAAGATTACAGATTACAGATTTTTAGGAATTTTCACTAATCGTCCAGTTCTGGTTGTTTTGGGTAAGTCCTTATCATCACTGAGCAAAATTGTACTTAGAGAATCACTGGAAATGTCATTTTCTGATACCGGTGACAAATCATTTCCTTCAGCATCTGAAAAGGAATCTCTTCTCACATTTGATGTAGTTGGGACATCCTCTTTATCAGTAGTTGCTGAAATCTCTAGGGGAAAAATCCTCTGTATAGGTCGCACTAAAACACCGGATTGTGTTTTCAATTTCACAGTTCTGATGATATCATCTTTGCCAGGAATCAACTGCATGACTTTAGCAAGAGGCCAGTTCAAACATTTTTTATTGTCGTCTCCGATTAACACGATTTCTCCAGCTTGTATTTTTGGAGTTGAACACCTTCTGTTTAGACGCTGTATAAGTTGACCAAAGTATTCCTTTCGAAAGCGCAGCTTTAACTGCTCAGTTACTTTGGCCTGATGTTTAATTCTGATTCGAAAATGCTTGGCTTCAACTTCATCAATATCTGTGGTTACACTCCTTATCTTGGGATCGTTTAACATGAACATGGCTGGTGTTATAGGCTTTATATCTTCAACGTCCTCTGAAAGATATGTGAGTGGACGTGCATTTATAACAGATTCACAAGCTGAGAGTACTGTAAGTAATTCTTCATATGTAAGTACAGCCTTTCCGAGGGTACTGTTAAGAAGATCTTTAACCACTCTAATCAGTCTTTCCCAAAAACCACCCCACCAACTCGCGGTTGGAGGGTTGAATTTCCAAGAAATACGTTGAAGGGCTGTTTCTCGAGTAATTTTCTCCCAATTCAACAGTCGAAAATTTTCATTAGCTCCATGGAAATTAGTGCCGTTGTCGGAGTAAATGACACGTGCTCTTCCTCTTCTGGCAATAAACCTTCGCAAAGACATTAAAAAGGATTCTGTGGGCAATGAGGAAACCAACTCAAGATGAACCGCTCTATAAATGGCACAGGTGAATAATACTACCCATACTTTGTCTCTATGTTTAATGTAAAGGGGGCCAGCAAGATCAAGTCCAATTACTTCGAATACAGAAGCATCTTTCACTCTGTCAGCTGGTAGAGTAACTGGATCACTAACGAAAGGCTTAGATTTGAAGCGTCGGCAAGGAATACATTTTCTCACTACTCCCCTTACTGTTTTTCTCCTTTTAACTATCCAGTAATTTGAACGTAATAAATTTAATAAAATCTGGGTACCTGCATGACAGTGGTTAATATGATATTGTTCTATCAATCTTTGAGTAAAAATGCTTTTATCAGGGAGTAAAATAGGGGCTAGGAATGAAGGTTCGTCAATTCGTTCTGTTATTCGAGTTTTAATTCGAAGTATACCTTCATCATCTTTAACTGCATTAAGATTTTTTAAATTATTTGGAAGAGGGAAAAAATGTCTCTGTACAAGACGAATGAGTACTTTTTCTGCCGATTCTATTTCTTCGGGCGAAAGGTTTCCGTAATTCCTTTCACAAGCTCTTTTTCGTACATTGCTGATAAAACGTAGCATCCAACCAGTCATTCCTAGAATAGAATTGAATCTAGAAAATCTGAGGGCATACCAATCTGGTTCCGTATCACTAAGATTAATGTTACAAAGTTTAACGATTCTTTTTTCCACTTCGATTTTGGTTGTTTCGTACACTAATTTATTCTCAGGCCAATTTTCTGGTAGTTCTTTGAGCCACTCGGGACCCTCCCACCAACGGGAGTCCAAAAATTGACGAATAGAGCAGCCTCGCGATAGAATGTCGGCGGGATTGGAAACTCCAGGGACATGTCTCCATTCGGCATTAGGTGCCAATTGGTTAATTTCTTTAACTCGATTGGAGACAAAGACAGTCCAACCTCCATGTTCCAGGATCCACCATAGTGATACCATTGAATCACTCCAAAATACTGTTTTTAAGTTACTCAAATTCAGGGCCGTTTTGATCGAATGAGCTAATTTTACTCCAATGGTGCAGGATAATGACTCTAATCTTGGGATGTTGATAGGTTTTAAAGGAGCTACTCGTGATTTAGTTCTTAAAAGACAAATTTTTACTCCATTACAAAAAATTAAAAATTTTGAAATTACTTAGAAAATTAAATTTAATTACTTTAGTTCTTAGAAGAAAATTTCGGAACCTACTTTTAACTTTTATCGTTAATAATCAAAATTATTTTTTTCCAAATATTGCATTCACTTCTAATACGATATGAAAAGAAAATTTTTTACATTTTTTCTTTAATTTTTTTATTTTATTTTCTAAAATATACAAACAATTTAAATTTTTATTGTTTAAAATTGAGAAATAAGACGAAATATATAAAAATTTTATAAGTTTCTTGCTATTCAAAATATTTACCGCTTATCTTACAGAGGGCATAGATGCCGTATAATCCAGAATGCCAAATTCTGAGTTTGGTGACTTTTTGGCGGAATTTCTTACGTACATGGCAACCTTGTTTTTATTACGTCATAGTGATGGAGACCTATAAGAAATATGTAGAAAATTCTATTTTGGCAACCTTAGTATTTACGTCATCACACACGTCACAATACGTCATCTTGGCAACATTTCTTTATCGCCAAAAAATTCAGAACTTAGCATCCTGGATTATACGGCCTCTGTGCCTTACTGAGAAAAGTGAATTGCTTTTGTTAACTCAGAATCCGTTCTGTTTTTTAATATTTAAGTTGTATAACTCAACTTATTGGCGTGCGAGAAGAGCTTCTGGGGAAAAATGACTTCGGTCTTTCGTTTACTTTTATGCAAATTTTGGAATATATTTGAAATGGGTATAAAATTTTTTAAAATAAATCTTAAGTAACAACACATAATTAATATTTTTAAGATTTTAAAAGTCACTTAAGTCTTTTTCAACAATAACAATAAAACTTTTATGATGTTAATGTAACTTTGATAGAAAATTTAGGTGCTTCTATTTATCTTGATATTCTATGTGATAATCTATTAATTAGTAATTAGTAATTTATTATACTGGATGTTTTTAAATTATTATATTTCTGAGCAAAAGGTTTCATGGGAATAGAATTATATTATATTATTTTAAGAATTATAGTATTTTTTTACTCAATAAAATAAATTTTATCTACACACAAATATGATACTATATACATTTTCGTTTAAATAATCATTACAGTAAAACTCAAATTGTCCGAACTCCGTTTATCCGAATCGTTTTCAGATTTTTAGCGAAATAAATTAGATTGAAAAAGAGATGGGAAATGGGCAACTCTAATGTAATAGGGGCTTTAGATTGAAAAAGAGATGGGAAATGGGAGAAAGTTTAGGAAAAGGAGAGGTAAGAGCGGGAGAAGATGAAAATGAAATGTTACTTGAAGAATTCAAAACATTCTTTTGTGTGAAAATTTCTGGATGTTCAGAAATTAGCGCTGAAGATATAAGAGAATGTATTATGAGTGAGACTCTAGATTTCAAATTGCAAATGATTGCAAACTTATTTAAAGTGTTGAGATTAAGAAGATGATATTAATGTCCAAGTTGAAGCAGCAAGAGAGGATCAGCAAACGAAGCATTTGCCACTTTGAAACTGTTTTAAAGTGGATAGAACATCAGCCCGAGAGTGTGACCAGATGCAAATTCGTACTGACAAGTGGATGCGCGACTTGGCTGCTCATAAACGTATGAAGGCAGTGATATTCAGCAAGCAAAGATTTTTTATTACAGCACTGTACATATTTACTATAATGTACATCACTTGTACATACCTTAACATGTAAAAGTGTTGCATTTTTATTTAATTGATCAATAATTATTTTTCTTTAAAAATTTGTAGTTTTTTCTCTCATTTTCAACGTACAATAATTAATTAAAATAGACCATTTTTTCGAAAAAATAATATCTGAATATTTGATTATCCGAATGGAATCCGGTCCCAATTGAATCTGATAATTGGAATGCGGATCTTTGATATTAAGATTAGTAAGTCTATTGTCTCATGCTATGGACCTATTGAATCAGACAACAAACATAATGTAAAATAATTTGTAGAACTTCAAAACTAAAATTTTGTTCTGAAGTTCCACGAATTGAAGTTTAGATAATGTATGACATGTGTGAATAGCAAAAATATTCCCTTTACCTGAATTTGCTTCCTTTCAGGTAAAGCACGGCATCTATGAACACAGCTGGAATGTAATGCTCATACATCGAATAAATCCAGTACAGTATCCTATTATTTACTATATACATTGATGGACTTTGAAATGATTTTGGTACGGGATGCTCTAATGCAATATCCATTAAAGTCTTGCAATATTCTCCAAACGTTACATTAAAGGCATGAGAACCACAGCAGTTGACAACAAATGGAGACGGAGATCTAAAATTAAAAATGTAATTAAGTTTAAGCAAAAGGTAGTTCACAAAACTAGTTTTTTCTATTATTTTTACATTACATTTATTTTATTTTATCTTTGTAAATCACATACGTTCATTAAATTCAGAAAAAGAATTCTCCTTAGAATAAGGTATTTTATAAAAATGAAAATTTCTTTATGTAGCGAAAGTTTTTATCATAAACATCAGACAAAAGTATATTTGTGGATACACTTTGAAAAATTAAAATTTCCAAGTCTTAAATTCAAAGGGGGACACAATTTTGCATGAAAAGAAATCGAAATCATTTCTAAACTTTGGTATAATTTTCTTAAACTTTATTTTCCAATCGTCTGAAATGAAATTGAGAGTTAAAAAGAAGTTGGCGTATAAATATAGATAGTATTCCTCAAGATTATATGTGAAAAACTGATTTTATTTAAGAATTTCGATTGATATAAATGGTTCAAATGCGTTATATAAAGCTTCTTAAAGAGTCATGAGTACTGTGACTTAAGTATTAAAGAAGATTTGATGTGAATTTGTCTTATCCACGAGCCTAGAATAATTCAGTGCACTGCAGTTCAAATAATGTCATATATAAAAACACTTCCTGATATGCTGATACATCAGAAGAAATAACGTCTGCACCTAGAGAATATTACAGCTATAAAGATATGAATACAATAAAATAATCAAAGACGATATATTCATTTTGTAAACTATTTCTTTGGATAGATTATATATTATAAAGTATTCCAGGGTGGTAAAACAATAAAGTTTTTGCCGTTTTTAATGACTTAAAATAACATGACCTGCAGAAAGTGTAGTCTTTTGTTACTCTTCAAAGTAATAACCAGCGACATTCTCTTATTCAGAGTCAAATTTATTTTCGATCTTTGAGGGCTAAGTTTTCCGCGCAATATACCTTTTTCCTTATGATGTTTTTGTAGGTAATCCACTTTCCATTCCCAGTTATCATTCGTTTGAAGAAGGGCTCGATTGTGTTCCGAACAAGCAGAGATACGCATATGATGACTTGACATCAAAATTCTTCTGACTTAATTCATGTGGCACCCATTTTTAATATTTTATAGCCAATCTTAGCTGCTAAATATTGTCCAAAATAATTTTCTGAGCTGAATTAAGCTTTCTGAGATCCTAGACGTTGTCAGAAAAAGATTTTGATCTAATATGGTTTTAACAGCATCACATCAATCAACGGACAGAACTTTCCAGTAGACCTAATATTACACATTTTGAAATGCAGCACTAATATTTGTATTTAGTTATAATAATAAATAGTATTCATTCCTCATTTCCTCAAATTTAAATTTGTGATTAAATTCCAAATATTTAAAATGTAATAAAGTGTGTTCAACTGTGAATGAATTTATTTTTTTATTTTTTCCTCCAAAATTTTGTTTTCATACACTAAATGTTGAAGTCTTAAAAAAAAGATAAACTCTTACAGGAAGTTATTTTTTATAAAACGTAGAAAAAACTATAGTTTACCATGCTTTTATTTATGATAGAAATTTTACATATTTCTGTAGAACAATTAGTTCTTTACAGAATATAGCGTTTGATCTTTGAAATTTGAATAATCAATTTCATTTTTAAATGATTGTTTTAAATATTTAAATTGATTTCCTCCCCAATACTTAATTATTATACAAATGAAAGACTTAAATATTAACTTTTGAATGCATTATTGACGGTAATTATTCCAATATATACAAAATACATATACATCTAACTTTAAAATGTGTCTTAGTATTTAAGAATTTGGGAAAATAGTAATCCGAATAACTTAGTAATACAGCGACACGTTAGTTAATAAATGGATATCTTTAATGAATTATTTTTACTAATGCCATACTAAATACATCCAAAATTGCTTGTTGATGAAAATTCGCAATATATTTTAAGATGCATTTTTATAGATTGAGTCAAGAAAACTTCCTATCATCATTAGGTAACAAAGTTGATAAGAATTTCATTTTCGCTTCTTCATCATCAATAAATAGTAATATATGATATTAGAGTGGTATACTTTTTAAAGGAACTGATCTAAACTATGAAATTCGACATCTGTATATTGTGTTTAAGTAAAATGGAAGACGAAAACATTGAAACCAAACATCTTTCTATTTATTTGGATCAAGCGTTTTTTCTTTACTTAATGGTAAAATTATTCTTTGCAGTGATAGAAAGATATAATGGGAGCATGAATTCAAAGGGGGACACAATTTTGCATGAAAAGAAATCGAAATCATTTCTAAACTTTGGTATAATTTTCTTAAACTTTATTTTCCAATCGTCTGAAATGAAATTGAGAGTTAAAAAGAAGTTGGCGTATAAATATAGATAGTATTCCTCAAGATTTATGTGAAAAACTGATTTTATTTAAGAATTTCGATTGATATAAATGGTTCAAATGCGTTATATAAAGCTTCTTAAAGAGTCATGAGTACTGTGACTTAAGTATTAAAGAAGATTTGATGTGAATTTGTCTTATCCACGAGCCTAGAATAATTCAGTGCACTGCAGTTCAAATAATGTCATATATAAAAACACTTCCTGATATGCTGATACATCAGAAGAAATAACGTCTGCACCTAGAGAATATTACAGCTATAAAGATATGAATACAATAAAATAATCAAAGACGATATATTCATTTTGTAAACTATTTCTTTGGATAGATTATATATTATAAAGTATTCCAGGGTGGTAAAACAAGAAAGTTTTTGCCGTTTTTAATGACTTAAAATAACATGACCTGCAGAAAGTGTAGTCTTTTGTTACTCTTCAAAGTAATAACCAGCGGCATCCGGCACCTTCTACAAACGTGTCTCCATTTGAACAATCTCCTTGTGGTAAAACTAGAGGATTTTGGACGCGAAGACGTCCATGAGTACTTGGTGCAAACCTACTCCATTGGTGAAGGATTTTCCACGAAGATGAGTGTTCAGCGAATTGAAGAGATGCTAATCTAATTTTGCAAGGTAAGTAAGGAGGATGGCATAAAGTCTCTCAACCAAGTCGTTGTATGGTATTCCTGGCCACATGTGCGACATGAAGCTTTGCGTTAACTGACAAAAACAGTACACCATTGCGATTAACCAGTTGCAATGCCTATTGCACAACTTCCAGTTACTGCGAGTACAGGTCTACAGTACCATTTGGCCCGTTGGTTAGCAACTCATAATTAACCACTTGACGACTAGTCCGCCAGGCACAAAGCATAATCTTATATGGGTGCATAGGAAGTCTTGTGCTATGCAGAACAGTATACTGCGCTAACTATCAATGTTTGCAGCACTTGGGAGTGTCATACCGAACCAACTTTTCGTCACTGGTCGGTACTCGATTGAAAATGGATTCAATATGGTGGCGAGAAAGCAACGATAAACAGGCTGTCACTCGTTGTTGCTTATGGACTTCCAACAACATGTAAGAAATCCACTTGCTCAGCTTGTACTACTTATCTAAGCGGTGAGGATGAAATCTAACCGTTTCATTATAAGCGTTAAATTATCTGGCAAAACTCACCACACGTTTGACTACTGTCCTCCTCAATGGCTGCCTGTAGAGTTTCGTCATCCAAGCCCCATGATCACCCACTTCCAGCTTCATTACAGAGGGAAACATCTCCTGACCTCAATTTGTGAAACCAATGTTTTGCCGTAAATTCATTTACAGTACTATCCCCAAACGCTTGACATATTCTGTGACTTGATGTAGAAGCTGATAAGCCCAGTTTGAAGTCGTAAAGTAAACAATACGGAACGAGCTCCTTCGACACGTCCATTTCTCTTTGCTACTGTACGAATTATGATTGATTAATGTTCGTGTTGTACCTGTCTTTATAACGACTGGTATTTTTACTCTCGACTGACCGGTGTCTGAACCACGTCATACACTTATTTGCATATTTATTCTCATTTCATTCAATGTCATCGCGAAAACCACAAGAACTTCTTGTTTATCTCATATTTCACATTTTTTCATAATTTCTGTCACACATCCCCTTGGTGTAGGAAAACTTACACCAAGACCAACAGACCATGTCTAATGAGGACTTAAAAGCATTTTGCTCATTCAGCAGCTGTCTCCAAAAAGTTCCTAAGCTATCAAGAAGTTGAGGAGGGCTAGCAGGTAAGGAAGAAGAACGAAGGGAATAAATCTTTTCCCCCATTATGAACTTTTTCATGCATTTCAAATGACAACTTCAATGGTATCCATTAGAAACAGATTTCCTATCGAGTTAGCACGCAGAGAAGTGCTAAAATATCATAATCAATTATTTCACTGTGCCGACCGATGGCTGAGTGGTTAGCGTTCCTGACTCCTGAGCTTTGGATCCCGGGTTCGAATCCTGGTTCGGGCATGGATGCTACTTTCTCTCTGTGTTTCGTTGTCCTTTCTTTTGAGATGATGTATGAATGTGGCCCACCCTATAAACGGGTTTGTGGTGGTATGGCGAGGACAACGCTATTAACCTTCATGACTTGGTTCTCAGGTGCCCACTGGGTAATGACAAATGAGTTGCAGTTTCCATCCTTGCTGTGGCGAAGAGTTAGTCATCCAGTGTCCCCGACGTTATTTAAAAAAATAATTTCACTGTATTTGTATTATTCATTATACATTCCTTAATGAAGGAAATTACTGTTGATAACTAAGAAGCATTAAATAAGCATCTAAAGGTCTGTATTATTAACTCTTCTAGTTAGTACTAACTTTAACTAACTAGAAGTTTTAATAAAGCACACTAACTCTTAGTTAAGTATGTTTTTATCTAATCACTATTTTATTTTAACTTTTATTAGTATAGATAGAATTAAATAGAATAGAATTAAATAGTATTTTAACTATTTAACAATTGGTTAAATTATCACCTATTTGGCAATTATTGATGATCAGAATTCATAAAATTGTTGCTTAAATTAATAGAAATTATAGTTATCGATTATAATAAATCGATATGAAAAATCCGATAATGTTTTACCTTTTGGTGGCTACACTCCAAGCTGCAGTTAAATGAGCTTTCGCAGCTATATCGCATGGAATGAGATCAAATTTCGTATTTGGATTTCCATGAATGACTCGAACGAAACCTTTTCCTACCTAATAAAAAAAAGAAATGTTTCTTAAAAATTTTTTTAACGTCACTAAATTTTTTATATTTATTGAGATTTTGAAAACAAAGAAATTAATAATGATGCTAAATAATAAATTTTAAGTTCTTTGAAAATTAAAATTGCTTATATAAAAATTATTTGTATTTTTGATTAAATTAATATTAAATTTTTTTAATTCTGAATTTGTATTAACTCTATCTGTATTCCGAATTTTTAGACTTATGAGATCTAATCAAATGACTAATTCTAATTAATTTTGAGATTTTTTTAAACTAAGACTTACGGTTTTTTTGGAATCCCGTTTACATTTTGAACACGTTATTAAAATCAACTATTTGTCAATACAAAATGGCTGTTAATATATAAAAACTGTTAATGTTATTAAAAAAATTTGTTGTGAGCATTAAAATAATTATAATTTTATAATAATTTACAAATAGATTAAACATAAATGCAATTTTTTTAATAGTAATGTAGAAAAGAATTTTGTGTGTAAGAATCAAGGAATTTTCTTATGCCATTCTTAACTTCAAAAAATTTCGTTTTTTTTACTGTGGTACAATATCATTTTAGAATTTATTCATTTGTATAAATTAATTAAATAATATTAATAGTAAATAAATTTAAGATCTGATATATTTATTCAAATAAATCTTTTCAGTCATCTCACATATATTGAGATATTTTGTTAATTCCATAACTCATATTTTTATTAAAAAACTCAATTTAAAATTTATGGTTAAATTTATTATTATTCAATTTTAATTTATAGGGTTATGTCTGGAAGGGGAGTTAGATTTTCTTTTAAATATCAAAGCTATTGAATTTATATAAATTTATCACACTTCGGTTTATACAATTATTCCTATTACTTTTCTAGATTTAAGATTCACAATATGAATGCGCGCATAGATATATATTGTATTACCACATAATCATTTAAAATATTAAAACAGTATGAATCTAGCTTCCTGGGTGGTAAAAATTTAGTGTGATGTACAAAATTTATATGAGAATAGAGGAATTTAAATAAATTAAAACGTAATCAACAAACGAACATATATTTTTCTCAATTTATTATTCGGCAAATTTAAAAAAATCATCCATTTATTCTATCAGCATTTTGAGGTAAAAATTTTGTAGAGAAAAATTATAAATATAGAAATATCAAATAAGTGATATACGAACATCATGCTTAATACATTTACAATAAGAATAAATTAAATAAAATTAGTATATTGCATTATGAATAATTATTTTTAAATTATTTTCCATAAAATATTTGAAGAAGAAAAAATCGCTTACTGCTGCTGAAAGATCTACTAATCCTGTTCCTTCTTCAATATAACCCTATATATATAAACTTCATTAATTTAATTTATTATATGATCATGCTTTTCATGATTAAACATATTCTTTATAGTGCTTTCAACTAAAAGTACATAAATAAGTATAATTACTAAAAATTTCATGGATATTCAATAAAGTTATTTTAATTATCATAAATTTATTGAAATGTGAACCAGTCTTAGAAAATATACTTCATTCACGATTAAAAAATATATATTATTGCGTGAAATATATCAGTCTACCGGAAAGCTCTGTGTATTTTTGGAATAAAACAAAATACAAAATTTTCCTAATGTCTATAAACTTTATTAAATGATATAATTGCCATAATTATTTATGTCTTCTTGGCAACGTGAAGACAATTTGTATACCCCATTTTTGAATAATGTTTCACTTTCTCATGCGAAAAATGGAAACAATGCTGAATTGATACCTTCTTTATTTTCGAATATTTTACCCTTCAAAAAATTCTATAAGAACAAAAAGAAGTGATAATTGGAGGGTGATAAGTCCAGGGAATATGGTGCATGGGATAGAATTTCTCAGCCTAGTTCTGCAATTTTTTATCGAACTCTTTTCTCGGCCTCTTTCTTTTACTGCTCATCTTTGGAACATTATTGGCATCTTTTCTTGGCCTGCTTCCTTTGCATTATCCAGTTACTTTTCTGAATTGAGCTTTTCGTTCATTTTTTAATGCTTATAAAGTATTGATCCTCAAATGTTCCACCATATATTACAACATTCTCTTATTCAGAGTCAAATTTATTTTCGATCTTTGAGGGCTAAGTTTTCCGTGCAATATACCTTTTTCCTTATGATGTTTTTGTAGGTAATCCACTTTCCATTCCCAGTTATCATTCGGTTGAAGAAGGGCTCGATTGTGTTCCGAACAAGCAGAGATAGGCATATGATGACTTGACATCAAAATTCTTCTGACTTAATTCATGTGGCACCCATTTTTAATATTTTCAAGCCAATCTTAGCTGCTAAATATTGTCCAAAATAATTTTCTGAGCTGAATTAAGCTTTCTGAGATCCTAGACGTTGTCAGAAAAAGATTTTGATCTAATATGGTTTTAACAGCATCACATCAATCAACGGACAGAACTTTCCAGTAGACCTAATATTACACATTTTGAAATGCAGCACTAATATTTGTATTTAGTTATAATAATAAATAGTATTCATTCCTCATTTCCTCAAATTTAAATTTGTGATTAAATTCCAAATATTTAAAATGTAATAAAGTGTGTTCAACTGTGAATGAATTTATTTTTTTATTTTTTCCTCCAAAATTTTGTTTTCATACACTAAATGTTGAAGTCTTAAAAAAAAGATAAACTCTTACAGGAAGTTATTTTTTATAAAACGTAGAAAAAACTATAGTTTACCATGCTTTTATTTATGATAGAAATTTTACATATTTCTGTAGAACAATTAGTTCTTTACAGAATATAGCGTTTGATCTTTGAAATTTGAATAATCAATTTCATTTTTAAATGATTGTTTTAAATATTTAAATTGATTTCCTCCCCAATACTTAATTATTATACAAATGAAAGACTTAAATATTAACTTTTGAATGCATTATTGACGGTAATTCTTCCAATATATACAAAATACATATACATCTAACTTTAAAATGTGTCTTAGTATTTAAGAATTTGGGAAAATAGTAATCCGAATAACTTAGTAATACAGCGACACGTTAGTTAATAAATGGATATCTTTAATGAATTATTTTTACTAATGCCATACTAAATACATCCAAAATTGCTTGTTGATGAAAATTCGCAATATATTTTAAGATGCATTTTTATAGATTGAGTCAAGAAAACTTCCTATCATCATTAGGTAACAAAGTTGATAAGAATTTCATTTTCGCTTCTTCATCATCAATAAATAGTAATATATGATATTAGAGTGGTATACTTTTAAAAGGAACTGATCTAAACTATGAAATTCGACATCTGTATATTGTGTTTAAGTAAAATGGAAGACGAAAACATTGAAACCAAACATCTTTCTATTTATTTGGATCAAGCGTTTTTTCTTTACTTAATGGTAAAATTATTCTTTGCAGTGATAGAAAGATATAATGGGAGCATAAAGTTTTTTAAATAGATGATATCCCGCTAGAAAAGTTTGTACCATAAAATTTACAATTGGTTTAACCCTAAGTATTTCGAAATAATTGAAATTGCTTTTAAAACATATTCTAACGTTTTCGAACAATACCTGTCTTGAATTCTTCTCGAAGACAATCAAACTCGAATATATTATTATGACAGTCAAGCAGTATGCTGAAAAGTGATACTAACAACGAACTAACAACAAAGCCGAAGATGACAGTATTTAGGTTCTATCATTACTAGGAAATGTTGACCATCTTGTAGTGTACTCACTTGCCGGAAAGTCCAACAGTTGTAATAACGGAGTACTCCTCGGAAAAATACATATAATACGATTATTGATATTTTTTGCTTATACACATATAATATTCATTAGAAACAGTAAAATGAAATATTTTGTCTCCAGGAAAGAGATTGTTTTAATCAGACACTAACCAGATTAATAATAAAGGATTTCATTTACGACTTCACAACACTTGATAAATTTCAGAACCTATTCTGGTATTGATTAAAGAGAAAAAGATTTTAAATATTTGTTCTTAAATGATCCTTAAGAACGATTCCTAAGAAGCCTTGCATATTTATGAACTGTAGATGATATCAATATAAGTGTGAATGACTGTTTTTCTCGTTTTACCTTTTCACTTTGATGACTTCTAAACTCGCAGTAACAATTAATTTTCTTTTTTAATATTAGTTTTTGGGTTTTAATACCGAGTAATAAGCTACCAATAAATCAATCATGCTGTTGATCTTTCTGGTCAATCATTGGATTCTTTAGAGTCTATGACAGATTTTCTAGTGATTTTGAATAATAACTATAGACATATAACTCAATGTGTATGTGTCTATAGATGTTGTTCAAATTATTATTTTTTCTTTCATCGTCAGTCATTTTTTCATGCTTGATATATAGTTGAGTCTCTAATTATATATCACGCATAAAAAATGGCAGGTTGTAAAATGGTTTGATGTGTAATCGAACAAGTTGCAAAGTTATTTGTAATGCCATTCCCACAGGGTGACATTACTCGAATAAGGTTCGCTGTCATTCACAAGAGAAAAAATTTTAAAACTCCAAAATACCTAACCGATAATTGTTGTATGTATGACAAATGTTGTACAATAGTTCGATATGGATTAAAATTTTGATAAAATGATCTAATGTTGTATTTCTAACAGTTTGTTTCTACACCTGACTCCATTCATTTCCTAAAAGTTTCAACTTAGACCACCAACAATATCTCTTTTGATTAATTTTTGTATACAAATCGATATAAGTGAAATTCTTAATCTATTTGTAAGCCAAAATATTGTCCGGGATTGAATTAATAATTATAAAGAAGGAAAGGAAATAGATAATAGGATATTGGTCTTTGGCTCACTTAAAACAAAAACAAAGTTTTCTTCCGAAGTTTTTGGTAATGACGCGTTCATAATGAATTTAAAATATATTTAACTACGATTTCAACTTTTTTGAAAAAATTCTAGAGGCGTTAGTAAAGTATAAGTATTTCAGCAATATGACATTTCACCCAGAAATCTTCCTACTCTATTCTTATATATTAATATGACTTAATTCTTAAAATATAACTATAGAAATTTTGAAACTATAGAAATCGAACAACTTAGCATGGTATTGGAATACATCTTTCTTTTTTGATCAATACATTTAATATTTTTTTGGAAGAAGATATTATATTTTTTACCTTTTAAAAAAGTACTTTTTTGTGATATCCAATATGTCATCAGTCAGGAATAGGTTGAAACACGTATAAAGAGTCATTTAATGTCTTTGTAATTAAAGAGAGATTCTAAGAATTCTACTCCTCATTTGATTTATGTATATATTTAGCAAATGTATACATGAAACGACATTTTATGACGCAAAACAGCGTTTACATGAACTAATTAATTAAATTATTTCGTAATGTGTACATTTTTATGTGCTAAAAGTCACAGAACTTCATGGCTTTTTCGTTTAAGCAAAAATTTCGATCCAAAGAGATTTTCTTAACCTATTGGGATTTTGTATATTTCGATGTTGTATGTAAGAAAATATATAATGTAAGTTTTGATTTTGTTTTTATTGGATTAACTTGATGTTTTCCTTTTTAGTCCTTAGCTAGATATGAATTTATAATATGTTTAATAATATATGTACTTTTATATATATATATATTTAACAATAGAAATGGGATTGCATGTTTAAACAGAAATTTTAGTCAGAAATGACTTCTAAGATATTTTGAGATTTGTCTTATTTGGTATGTAGTATACAAAAATATCTTGTGTATATTTTACTTTTTTCCATTGGATAAATTTATTAATTTTTTTTAAGTTTTTAACTAAACTGGATCCCTGAAACTTAGGTATAATTTTTTTCCATGGTAAAATCAAAACTAAATAAGCACGTGATAAATCTAATCTATACATTCATTGAACCAGGTATAAAATAATTTAAATTGAACGCAGTGAAGCAGGTACGTACGACAGAATTAAACAAACTGATCTGGGAATACGAAGAAGTTTCTCAATATATCCTTATAAAGAATATAGATTATTAGTAATTCTTTCATGATAAGTCACATCTGTGCATTTGCATCTCAACCCAAATGGATGAATTTATCCACAAAAGAAAAATAATCCTCAAATTTTGTTATCAAATTTGTTCAGGAAAATGAATAAAAATTATTATATTTCAGACAAGTCTTAGTTTTCTCGAGTTCCTAGGAATTTCGATCACAATGAATGTTTTAAATTTCATTTTTAAGAGTAATAAAAATAAATACAAGACAACATTTGACATACAAATACATGCCAATATGATATTAATATGCCTATATGAGTATGTTGTTTTCAGAACTATTACGGTGGCATAAAATATTTTTTAAATCAAATGTATAAGTAGTTGATTTAAAATTATTCTATTCTGAAAATTAAGTTTTATTATTGATAACAAAAGTTAGGTTCTATTTCGATTATTAAAGAAGAAAGTATTGACAAATCTTTCAAAATTTGAAACCAAATTTTTTTCTTCAAATTTTAATATAATTAAAACAATTTAAGAATCCATTTATAATGTTATTCTCAACTTTTGCAAGAGTTGCGATTTTATGACGAGAACATTGTGATTATATGCTTACATCGCATAGAATATATTTTCTTTATTGGTCAATTGTATCTAAATTAAGCTACACACAACTTAGAAAACCATAAGTCAAAAGGCATTTATTAAAACTAAATTTTAAGTAAATTATTGAGTGCAAGATATTTTTTGTAGCTTTATAGTATAAAATTCATTTGATTGTTAGTTGAAAATTTAAAGTATAGGAATAAAAAAAATTAAATCCTCTTTTCCGATTTTTAAACTAATCATAAAGTAAATGTTTTGTCTTATCTGTTCCATTATACTTTTTCTTCTGTTCTATTTTTCAGCGTGTTCAATTTGGAAGCAATATCCCAAAAGATTTGATAACTAATTATTTAGAATAACAGGTAATTTTCATGATTTTTAAAGCTTTTACAAGCGAAAAAAATTATAATTAAAAAATACTTCTTTATTACTGGTAAAAATTATGAATGGATTTTTTTTCATCGCTTGTGACACTTAGTTATTAAATGTAGAACTTTGCCTTGTTTGCCGCTTCTCGGAGAATGTGATTTGAAGGCAGGCAGAAAATTCATGGACAAGTCGGATTTACGACTCCGTCTTAATACGATGTGACGTAGAGGAAATGTTATCTGACGTCATGGATATTTTAAGCTAATGAGAATTGTAATAAATTGGCGTAATCATGGTCTCAACTGGAACGAAAGAAACGACCACTTTATGGTTAAAAAGAACTCTAAAGTTCAAAATTTTGATTCTTCTGCATGGTTTGAAAAACTAGTGAATTCAATTGTCTCTGTAATTTTCAATCTAAATTCAGATTATATTCCTAATGATAAATTCATAATTATTTTATTAAAACATAAAATATAATATCTGCAAAAATATAAGACACTATGTTATTCCTAATTAAACCCTTATTTGACATGTAAGAGATTTTCAGGCAGAAGATTATACAAACATTAAAACGAATATATACTGCCCGACATTGAGAATGCAACACTAAGAAGGACTCGTCAGAAAGCAACGAAACTTGGCAAATGGAGAGAGACAGCAATGAATAATCTTTTCTTCTTCTTCTAATAATTAATATGTATTTCAAAATGATATACATAATAAAGAGCGAGAACAGGGTCAGGCCAGTAGATTGTAGGACGAACGTGGACAGCAATACATGAAACAACACGTCTATGCCCAAAATCAATGCATCCTGAGTAAAGGCTCTCTTTCCTTGTCAACCATTTGTCAAAGTGGTTCTTCTGAAGGAGGCAGTGGCAGGGTCTGCAAATGGTGTCCAATCATATGACAAACATGTTTGATTGGTGAGAGATCTGGAGAGTACGGTGACCAGAGAAGCAGCTGCACACCTTGCACGGCATGTTGGCTGATGCGAAAAATGTGCGGTCGGGTGTCATCCTGCTGATAAAGGGCATTGGGCACCTCCTAAAGGTAGGGAAGTGTCACTGGTTGCAGCTCATCATCCATATGACGTCAAATTGTCATAATGCCGAGACTACGAACTAGAGGTGACCTGGAATTGTATGAAATGACGCTCCAAACCATGATGCCACGTTGTTAAGCAGTGGGGCATTTCACAATTGCTACAGGATTGGACCTGTCTCCACGCCGACGCCACATTCATACACAGCGACTATCACTAAAGAAACAGAAGCGTGACTCATCTGAGAAGAACATCCTGTGCCACTGCGCATTTCACGTCATTTGTATAGCTCGGTAAAGTGCGTCTACCCTGAAATTTGCATAATTTTCTTGGCACAATTTCTTAGTGTTGCCTTTTCAATGTCGGGTAATGTATAATTTTAAACAATGTAATGGATTAACATCCTTACTGATATTGGTTCTTTCCAAGTAGTATAGATTATGGATGGACGAACAATCGCTATGGGTAGGTCTCCGGCTGTATCAAGAATTAAATTTTCTGTTAAACATTTACTGAAAGTGTAAGGGTTGGGCCAATCAGGTTTACACTGTGATACAAGTTTCTCAAATTCGCCTTCTTTGCCATTTCTGAAAATGAAAATCTTTAATATTTCATAAATTCAAAAGTAAGTTGCTGTATCTAAATTTTGCGGTGTATAATATAAAGAGAAATTAAATAGTATATTTTTTATTATTGTTTCACTTTTTGCAGTAATATGGAATTTGCCTATTACAAATATCATATTTTTTTCTTCCTTTCAAGAAATTAACATATTATCTGATACTTTCTATTCTATTATTCAAAATAAAATGGTATTGAAATCAAATAGCGGTATATTCAATTATTTCCCGAAAAATTTTATAAGGGCACATTGGGAAATTGTATTTGTGATTAATATGTAAGAAAGTTTTAAAGAAAGGAAATCTCAGTCAGTGATTAAACTCATAGATTAAGTTATATGTTCAACGTATCAAATATTGCTCTTCTGATTCTTTTCGTATATTTAATCATTTCTGCAATACAATATATAAAAAGTAAAAATTATTTTATCAATTAAAAATTATGATAAACAAATTTACTTTTACTATGCATCGAAATAATAGGCATTCATACGATCGTTTAAAATTTGTTCGAGTAATTTAAATCGTATTCCTAAAATTTCATACAGACTAAAAATATTTTATAGTTATCTGAAGTTTATGTACTAAAATATACTTCTACAAAGTAAGTATATATATAAAAATGAATTTTCTATATTTTATAAAAATAGCTGAGAGTATTTTATGGATAATTAATTGATGTAGTTTAAACAAGCGATTTTTAATACTGCTTGTTTGCATTTGATTTATAATAAGTATCTGGAAATTAAAACTGTTTAAGGGACATGCTACACATTACACATTTTTAGTCAGCGAAATTTAGGCGACATGAAGATGATGCTGTTTTAAAAGTAAATTATTAGCTTTTAAGTGCATTCTTGTGAAATAGTCTGCAGTCATGACACTTACAATGTGTTTCTAAATAAAAAATTGTACAGCAAGTTTATCATATACAAATTGCATTTGAACGTTATTGTCTGGGGAAAAGCTGTCGTGATAGTATGAAATCAAAAATAGAGTTGTTGCTTACCAAACTATTTCGACTTACCTTATTGCAGCATTCTGCTCACAAAGGTCGAGATACCATGAGTGTTTGCGGAAAGTAGAATCGATGAGTTACCGATGTCACTATCTCAAAAGCCTATTATCACGACAAAAATGAAGATAGACATGTGTTATCCACGTGGTCTTAATGGATTGCACAATTGCACGGATTATATGTCAAGAAAAATAGCTGTTTGGAAAACAAGTATCTACATGAAAATCAGACGATGCAGAAGTATAAAATTTTAACTCAGTGACCATGATATCGTTTACCCTTGATGGTACATCACAGACATGAAAACAATCAATAATGTGATTAAATTAGAACTTTGACATGGTAATAGTATTACGCCATGTTTTCAGATGTGTGTGAATCTTGATTTTATTAACATTATCTTGATAATTGTATCGGTATTTAGTGGTATGGTGAAGCCAAAAAGAACTGTTTTTTTATTTAACTGTTTTTTATTAAATGGAAAATAATAATAATTTGTGCAGCTATTAAAGAAGATTTTACTGTAGTACTTTAAGCACAGCTCAAGTCATAAATGTATAAGCTTGTCAGAAATGAAGCCTACAACAATAAACTATTACCATTAGCTGATAAAATAACATGATATTTAAATGTAAGGCATGAACTGTCATTCATCATCATCATCATAATTGGCCAGAATGCCCAGTGTGAGCACATGTCTTCCTCTGAAGATTTATCCATGACTTCTGAAAAATCTTTGACCTTCAATGCATCTCATTAATTGTAAAAAAGTCTGACCCCATCGAATTAACTCCTCTTAACCGTGGTTTTCGTTGCTTTCTAGTTCCAGTATGTTTAAAGTGCAGAACCTTTTTTATAGTGCTACCATCGTGCATTCAAAGTGCATGAGCCAACTAGTTTATTTTATTTAATTTTATGTGTTTAACAATATCCGATTTTATTTAAAACGAATTTTAATTACATAATCAATAAATAAAATTAAATATTAACTGACTTTTCCAGATTCTCCTAAGTTTAATTACATATCAGATGGTACTGATATTATATTGTTTTGCAGACACAGTTTATTAATTTCATTATTTTTTCTCATGTACAATTTTTTATTATTTATATATAATACTGTATAACAATGATTTATTCAAAGTTTTATTTATTAAATAATACATTATTAAATTCTGATACATTTTACTAAAATTTGGTATTCTATAGGTTTTCAACGAGTCTCACCTTGGTAAACATTTTATGTTTATCAATAAATAACAGGAGCGGCTGCTCTAAGTTGTGATGGCTTATAATATTCTTGACTAGTGTTGAGATTCCAATCTAAAAATGAGATTCTGAGATGTTGAGATTCTAATCAAAAATAAAATTTGGTGTATTCTAGAAACCTGGTGCAGGATAATCTTCTCCTTAACTTGTCTTCTCTTGATATATATGTACTGGCTTATTATCTTGAATGACGATAGGACGATAGAGAACAAGAGTTGACTGATATTTTATACTCATATCAGTCAACTCTTGTTCGCATTACTTTCAGTTTAAACAGTGGTTGCTACATTTCTGTTATTTTAAGGCTTATGGTCGAGCGAAATTGCTGTAACGGTGAGTCTTAAGAGGATAATGAATAACCACTTGTTGCCGGTATTGCACGTATATTTCTTAAAACAGAAAATAATTGGCTGTTAAACTGATGGGTATGTTCTTTAAATCTCTCTCCATCAGAAAACACCTAATTAATGGCTGCCGAGTCGCTGACATCTTGTCCTATTCCAGTCATCTGTGAACAATGAAATTATCTCGAAGTTGTAGAAGTAATTTACCAATAAATTCCCTCCTATTTCTATTTGACTCAATACGTAGTTTTACAAATATTTATATTGGTGTTAAAGGTAGTCATTCTAGGTACTCATTTCTCAGGGTTTAGGATTTTAAAGTGCTTAAATACATATATATAAGTCGCATAGGAAAAATGTTAGTTCCTATGGGACATACATACATGTATTTTCTTATTAGCACTTCTCCTTTCTGTTTCAGAAATTTTAATGGTCACTTAATAGAAATTCCATAATTTGAATATCTTAAGAAAATAGATGTTTAATTTAATATTATGATCAAAATTAATTTGCCAGATTATCAGATAAAAGAATTAATTTCTGAAGAATATATATGAATACAATATGGTAAGAATGAAAAAGTATCTTCAAGAATAAAAAATAGAATTCGTAATAAAATATAAATTTAATAAATATTTTTTGGTTAATAAGAAGATATATCGTAAGCAATGGCAATAAAAATGCTTAAGTGTTTTTCATAAAACATAAAGGACGCTTAAACATTTTTTTATACAATTTTCTTAACAAATAACATTTTGACATGCTTTGAAATAATTTATTATTTTTTTACATGATCTTATTATTTTCAATCATTTTTGTTTCATAATATAAAAATGATAAAAAAATTTAAAAATGCTTAATTTATTAATTAAAAATTTTTAACTATGTTTTTATATTAAAAAATTAACTTTATGTCTTACTGTAATGTATCCAAAAATCTTAATGCTGGGAACGGCAGCCTGTAAACCATTTCTTCAATGTCTTTACGATTACAATTTGAATAAGCTGTTGAAGTATAAACTAAAACCTAAAAGTTAGAAATTGGAAACTATGGAGAATACGCACACAACTTTTAAATATGGAATTTAATGTAAATGTAAGATTCAAAATAAATAGATAAATATATTCAAAGATAAATAGATAAATATATTCAAAGATAAAAAGATAAATATAAATATTCAAAGATAAATATATTTTGTATCTTACTTCTAAATTTTTTAGTTTCCTGCATAACTTTATGATATTATTCGTTCCAACAGCATTTTGCATTGTCGTGAATCTAAAAAAGTTGGTTTATTTTAGCTCGCTTTAGCCAGAAATACGTTAATGGATTTATTTTAGTTAGCAAAATATATTATGAAATAAAATGAAATACAATATATACATACATATATAAACATATACCCACGCACGCGCACACACTCATACACTCTTACATAAATCCACGCATATTTGGGCAATAATCTTTTCCTTCCAGCTATGAGTTTGGTTGAGATTCTCTGATTGATGGCCACCCAGTTTTGTACGTGTCTTCTGTTGAGATTTCAAGGTTAATAGTGGACAAATCAAGGATTGTCTCCAGTCCAATGATAGTCAAGTCTATTAAGCGCTCTCAACCTTTTTGTCTCCTTGAGACATCAAGGTTGAGAGTGCTTAATGGAGTTCTGGTTCACCCAATATACGGTCAGAATTTGCGTAAAAATGGATAAAGGAGCCAGGGGAAATATATATGAATCTTAAATGATCTCTGTGGGGCACCAGCGCACCCCTAAATATTTTGTTTCTGTCTGTGACGAGGATAAAAACTCGGGGAGCTTTTATTTATCTCTCAATTATGTTATTATGGAATCTTTTTGTAAAGAATTAAGTAATCAAGACGAGGAGGTCTTAGGAATTTATTGCAACAATGCCTCAAAGGGGCAAGTTTAAAAGAGGCTATTCGACTCTCAGGAAGTTTTAGAATCCAAATGCGTGGCTAGTAGTACTAGTAAACTTAGGGAAGAAGAAACACTGCAGCATCACGTCTGAAAAATTTCCTCTTAATGTCAAAAGAAAAATGCTAAGAAATACTAGAAGAAAACTTGCTAAACAGCTGCAAATTGAAATTCAAGGAGACAATTCAGTCCCTAAAGCAATATGTAAATATATCTACCATATTCAACTCAAGAATTCCATTCTCTTGTGAATGCAAATTCCGGGCAATCATACAGCATTCCGAGTTTTAATGGAGACTGTATATTGACTCAGGAATGAAAAGTAAAAAGGCTCAGTAAAAAGGATTTCTAGGCATGTAGAAATTCCTGTGGTAAAACTTTGGAACTTCAACCCAAAAACTTGCACTAGATCTATACAGCTATCATAAGAGCTCAGAAAGAACAGTACTTTTTGGTAACACTAGAGCCATGAAATATACACCAGGTGAAGATAAAAGGTTATTCTATATATTCTCCTCCTCTTTCTGATTAGACTGGGTATTGCAGAGTTGCAGAACTATAGACGAAAATGCTGCGATGTTAAGATTATATAATTGTGATATAGTTACACTTATATTTGTTATAGAGGTCAAGATAATCATATGGATATGTATCAAGATTTCTTGATTCGCATATTTTGCTTCTATAAACTTTTCAAGGTTCTTTAACTCAAAAGGGGAATGGCTGATTGGAATCATTGAATTAGTTGGAATTGCGTGGTACTGACTGCTCCAAAACCAATAGTGCTGGTATTCATAGTGAAAAACTAGGCTTTTTTAATCATTGGAAATACTGGCAAACGTCTTTCAACAGAGGTATTCGTTATCATAGTTCAAATCTATGAACACCTTACTTGAGGATACTCAAAATATCTGGATTTTCTTAGAAAGTCACACAGCTCTTTATCCCTTGGATTCCAGTTTGTTTCAATATAAATTGGTAAAGGATTGTCATTAATTTATTTTCAGACTGACTAGCCAAAATAATAAGATTAATGTTTCCTAGATTCTTGGGAATTGCATTAACTTTTAAATTGTAATCTGCCAAATGCTTTTCAATTTAATGTATCTATAACTATTTTGAGTGATTTCTCAATAAAATTTGTCGTTTTGTTTTAAAACTAGTTTTTATTTTATCTAACATTTGTCTCCAGAAACCTATGATAATATTAAAAACAAATGCTTAAAAAATTTTATGACAAAATTATTTTTATTGATGTTTATGTATTTTGTTATTTTTTCTAAAAGTATCCTCAAATATTTTGTGAAGAATGTTTTAAATGTGAACAGGAGTTTTTTCCCACTAAACACAGAATTACAGATCAATGAATTATATATGCAGTGAAATGAAATCCAAATATCGACATGAAACACAACCTTGGCAACAATAAGCAATATCGATTGTTACGCATTGATGTGTCATCAGTTGGGTAACAGGAATACCCAGAGAAAATGTACAGATCCCTAAAGTTACTTCTTTGTGCAGTTGCAATGCTCTGAAGAAATTTAAAATGATATTTGTCGAGCATTGGAAATGAAGGTAAATATTTTTCTTGATGGTTGAGTGTGGTGGAACACGTGAGATTCATTGTTATATATTTGCAATGCATGCCTTTCGACTGGATTCAAACTTTCTTCTACACTGTAAAACTTTCAATTCAAACTGCATGTTCTAATAGCTAATAAAATCCATACCCTTCTTCTGCGGTTGGCAAGAATAAAATTTTTGCAAGATAACTCTCTATTCTATACTGTGAATCTAGTTGTTGTTGTTGCTTATCCCCAACTGGCGTGACAGTACCATCACACCACCTCCTTGAATCCAAAAATAGTCAGTCTTTCAAGCACCATCTTCGGTCTCAAATCCATGTCCCCTCTCTCACACCCAATTCACTGAAAAATATGAGATGGGGAGGCCTGAACCACTCGACATTTGGGACAGAGAGGGTAGACCTTGGTACCAGAGACGTGTCTCTGAGCAAGCAGGTGGCCACTTCGCAGTCTAGTCAAAGCCGTTTGGCTGCATCTCTTGTGTTTCCCCACTAGTGCGGAACCAGGATGCTTGCATGTGTACCATTCGTCGGTAGGAATGGTATCCCTAAAAGTAGCATTGATAGCCATCCTAACTCTCTGAGGTCAGCTCTGAGGACGACAAGCAGTCTCCAATGATGATATTCTGTAGGCTTCCATCCTTAACTAACTGATTCGCAACTTCGTTCCCATACACATTAACATGAGATGGCACCCACTGGAAGACTATGGTACTGGCTTTCAAATTAGTAAGATGTTGTACTATTTTAGTTGTTGTTATGTCACCATGCCACCACCACTGAGCCAGATGTTGTATGGAGCTTCGGCTATCACTGAGGATCCAAATATCAGAGACTATACCCTCAGTAACACAGAAATTTAAAGCCTCTTCAATTGCCAAAAGTTCAGCTCGAAAAACAGAACAATAATTTGGATTTCTTCTACATATCTTTTTGCCATCTCCCTGTTGAACAAACACGCCACTACCTGACTCAGCACCCTCACCCCTACTGCCATCCGCGTAAATCTGCAGTGCATTAAGGGGAATCTGGTGGATTACTTCTAAAGCTAGCTGTCTGAGATATTCTGGGTGTTGAGTTCTCTTGTTAGAGTGAGAGCATGGTTCGGTCCTAAAAAGACTCGATCATGAAAGGTCGACTTTGCCCCGTGTGGCAGGCCAAGGAAACGGGCTCCTCGTTCTCCAGCAAACAACCTTCTCTCAGTGCCTTACTCAGTGGGCTATCACGCTTTAGTCGTTGGTTAGATCTCCAGGCACCTGAATCTAGTGAATGTTTTGAATGGGAAACTCTTAAGCATTTCCTATACAAATCCTATCTTTTCTCTTGGGACTTTCACATTTTTGGTGTTCTAAAATATACATTTGTGGGCATCGTTTTCATTTGAATGAAGAAATGCAAGTTTAGACAAGGGGTCTCTTTCTATAAGATTACTATTGATAGCCTTCTCTTCCAGTGAGATAAACGCATTAATGCATGATATTAAAAAGACAATGGAGCTTGTTTTAAAAAAATACTTTTTTAAAAATAAAATCAAGTTCTATAGCCTCTTTTTAATCTTTATTTGTGGTTTTCATTTGATTATCTCTCACATAAAACTTTGTGTTTAAAATAATACAATTAAGTACATGGTTTTTAAAAAGACATTTTTCAACGAAGACAAACTTTATTAGATAAAATTTTGTCAGGAGTTAAAATTTCAATGTCTAAGGCATTAAATAACTAAAGTTTTGAATAGTAATGTTTTGATTTCATGATTAAAAATTTTAATTATTAAAATTTTTTTCAGTAATGTGCTCTAAAAATTCTTTGATATTTTACTTTTTCGATCAAAAATGAGAAATGTTATGTATATTGTGATTACTTATGGATATTTCTATTAAAAAGACTTAGAAAAAAGAGATAAATGTATCGATACTTAAGACTGTGTACTCTACACTCTAAATTTTATTACGGTGAATTCAGAAAGTGCGCATGTCAGCATGAATGTATAATTCTTTAAATTTTGCACTTAATTAGCATAGCTTTTATTACATAAATATGCTAATATAATATTTAATATATTTATGTAACAAATGGAACAATATTAATTTTTTCTAGCTTCCGCTGAGAAGTTGAATTTACAGTTTCATTCCTTGATACATTTATAAATACACTGTTTCTTCAGGAAAAAAGCGAGACAAATTTTGGAATAATAGTTATTTTACCTGATGTTTTTGAGAAAACTCACAGTCGCGGCACAGTGAAAGACGATAGAGACATTCTCAACAAGTTTAAGAAGATCTATTTCACTTATTCCCAAATTAGGTTCTGTCAACTTTCCTGGTATGACGTGTATTTTATCTACAATATTTGGATTCTCTTCCAGCAGTTTGGAGAGAATCTAACCAAACAATAGTAAAGCAAGATGATTGTAATATATATACTTTTAATAAACATATTATTTTTACCATAACATTAAATATTGTTGCTTATAATAGCTATACTTTTTATAATCAAAAGCTATATAATACAAATGCTTAACTTTGGGAATTTAAATAATATTAATTACAGTATAATCACAAACATTAAATATTAATTTCTTAGTATGTGGTTTATGGTAACTCATTTGTTTGAGTCCAAATGATTCTTAAAATTAATACAACTAAGACATGATTAGTTAAAGTAGATTAAACTGATTTTTTTGATTGGATACCTACATTGGAAAAACTGCATCTCTAATATGAAAGCGATATACCAGGTGTTGGGATTCGCGATGTTCAATATGACTGTTCTTCACATTGAAAAAATTCGCTTCACATTGGAAAAAATGGAAAAGGGTTATTCGTAGCAGAGAATAGTGATAAAAAAATACTAAAATTATAAAATAATAAAGGCATTTATATCTGGGGGACATCCATAACTAAAACCAAAAACACGTTCTCCACAGGCTTCTTGTAAATAAAAATAGCCACAGGTTTATTTGAGAATTTATAAAGTGATTTATAAAATGAATCTAAATGACAAAGCTATTGACTTTATATGTTCAGAAAAAATATAAATTAATTTCTTGCAGAGATAGATTTATTGTTATCTTTTAATAATATCAATTTTTTTTAAATAAAATTGCAACAAAAATATGTGTTATCAATTTCTTTTACTTAGATTAGTAAAGAATAAAATATGTATTTTTTTTTTTGATTTTTAACGTTTCATTGCAAATTTTTTGTTTTCAAAGTATATAGATTTTAAACTTATTTGAGACTCAGTAACGGGGAAATAATATTTTTTCTACATAATTATTTTTAGAGTAAAAGTCTAAAAGTGGTTAATAAATCTTTATTATTTTTATTTTGTTTATTTTTTCATTTGAAATACATGCTTGCTTTTACACCTTTACATAATATTGACTGAATAAAAATTGTGCGTAGTTATTTAAAATTAAATTTCTTTCAATTCTACGAGATATAATTTTAGCAGTACTATATTTGTATGAATCATGTAAATTGTATTTCGCATTTAATTAAGGTAAGTAAATAAGACACTTGCTTATCACATTTTAAAAATAAATAAGCATAATAAAAAATCATATTTTATTAAAGAGAGCTAAGCATTCATAACATTTTGAAAATTTTTCTCGTCATTAACTTATTGATTAACAAAATTTTTGTAATGTTTTAAGCACGTTTTTTTATTAATGTGTCAAAGTACTAAATAGTTATATAATGAATAAAGAGATTTTTGTATGTAAAATATTTTTTTTGCATACAAAAAAATTTTTTTGCATACAATCTTATGTTAAATATATAAATGTCTTTTTAATTTTGACAATCATCATTCTTGGAACACAACCTTCAGTTCTTTACTTATTTCATTTAAACATAGAATATGTTAAATTGTTCGCATCTTATTTGAGATTAACTTAATTCTGTGATTGTATTTATTATAGTATATTAGTTAATGAGCACCAGGATTAAAAATATTCATGAAAATGTCATGATTCAGACGGAATTGTGCAATTGAATGGCCTCAGTTTTTTGGCTATTTCTTTTGGTGACGCTTTACATTTTTTGGAGATTTATTGTGGGGATCATAATAAAATTCATAAGTAAACAGGCATTAACTCCAATCCATGATGGCATAGTAAAATTTATGTGTTTCAAAAACCAATATTATAAAATATACTGCTTTCTTAATATTCATCAAATTAAAATATTAAATTCTTTATGCATTTTAATTTATTTCATACTAAAATTATTTTCTTAAATTAAATTTTCAAAGCAAAATTCTGAACAAATACAATATATCGTGTACGGCATATTTACGTTTGACATTTGTAATTGTAAACATATGTATTCTTAACTGAAAAAAAGAAAAATGTGTGACAAATTATAAAATGTATAGTCAGAAATGGTAACTAATGAAAAATGTATAGTAGTTGAAATATAGGTTTTAAAGTGCAAAAGAGTTAAAATAAAAAATTAAATAAAAACTTCTTTTTTGATTCAATAAAATATTCTTTCTGATTTGCCTTAAATATACAACCAAATGAAAATTTACCTTCTTTTGGAATATTAAATTTTTTCGGGTGTGTGGATCAACCCCTTTCTTTTCTCGTAGTAGTAAATAGACGTATTGAATTCCAGGAAAACATCTCAAAAGAATTTCTAATAAAACCTAAATATAGAAAAAAATATTATAAGAAAAAATATTTTAAGAAATATATGTGTTTTAAGTACTTTATTTATACGTACAATCAATCAAATTTCTATTCTACGCTTATAGGAAACTAAAAATTGATAAATATAATAAGGCTGTTATAATTTTTGCTGAAACAGAGCATTTATAAATTAAAAAAAATTCTAAATATTGCAAACTTTATTTTTTAGAAAAAGGAGATTTTCAAGTTTTTAATTAATGAGAGGCTTATTCATAAAAATAGTAGAATAAAAATAATGTGGTTACATAATAAAAATATTATTTTTATTCTACTATTCTTATGAATAAGCCTCTTCCCGTTATTATCAGTAAAGCGAAGCATCATTTGCCGTGGGCTGTGATTGGGAGTGTGACCACATTCTGGGTATGGAGTATGCGCATTGAATGTCTTTTGCCAAAATATGGTAAAATTTGGTGCACTTGGAGTGCACTTATAGTTTGTGAATGTTTCTCATTGTATGGACTGGAATCTTTGATTTCAATTAAATTTAGGCTTAAATTGTACCTCTATTTCAAATTTTAGACAATAATGTGTTTGCCACTCTAATGGGTTCTTTATTGTATTACTTTATGGGTTCGATTATTGTTACTTCCAGTCGCTTGTCACATTGCGATGTTTACCATGGATTGGTATGCTGACAACGGGTGGAACCGAGTGGACTGGTATGCCTAGAGTCTAGACTTGAATCTTATACAACACCTGTGGGATGAGTTGAATCATCGATCTAAATGTTGAAGCAACAGTTCAAAACTGGTGAAAGAGCTTACATGTCTTCTTGAATGGAAAAAATCATCATCGAAACACTTGTGGAAAGCATGCTCCGGTGGGCTTAGGCTGTAATTGCTCGACGATGAAGCTCTACCAACTATTGAATACGAATAAATTGTGTTTATTTCTTTTATCACAGGTATTTAAATACTTATTGATAGATAGAAGTAATTAAATCAACATTTTTTATTCATTCCGGTGAAAGAAATTGCCAAGCTCAAGTTATATTATGGGTGGTGAAAATAAATAATTCTTCAATTAAATGTATATCCGCAATGAAGTCAATATTTTGTAATAAATGTCAATAAATGTTTTATTTCCGAAGGAAAAAAAGTTAACATGCAAAATAAAATCTATATATATTTTAATATCACTGGAATAATTGTTAAATCTAAAATGTTTGAAATATTTCGTATGAAATAACTGTTAAATGCAATTGAAACTGCGTTTAGAGAAATAGCAAATATTATTATAGTTATTTGACAGAGTAGATAAAGCAATGATTTTTTTTATATCATTTTCTCAGAGAGCTGATATTCTAGCATATGGAGCAGTTATTCTAGAAATGATTATTAAATAAAATGAGCAACTAGGGTGATTGAAGTTGGTGATTCGGATTATAATATAAAATCCTGCAGTAACAAGGGCTGAAATTGGAGTAGGGGCAGATATGGCTGCTGGAAGTCATGCTGAAAATGGAAATTAGGATCTTTTTGATATAGCAGCAATTATACTAAATAATAATGAAATTTTAGGAAAATTCTTAATAAAATTTCATTATCAATAAAGCCAAATTAGTTAATGCATGTAATAAAGAGTAATGAAACTAAATGAAGAATTACTTGCAGAGTTCAAAGAAAGTAAAAATGCAAAATAAATTCTACATATATTTTAATATCACAAAAATAGAAGTAAGATAATTTCGATTGGTAAACTATGAGAAACTTTCCCACTTATCATGTGATATTTTCCTTATCGCTACCAAAGTTAATTATAAGCAAAATGTATGAGTTGCGATATTAACCCATGTTTGGCTATAGCGGACAAAGAAAGTGAGATTGATATTAAAATGCAATATCAACGCATTCTAAAATATGGTTATAATATTTAATATTTGATTCTAATTATGCTATGTAAGCATAAAGAGAGTCAGAAAGGATAACAACTTCTTGAGAAGATAATGAGCGAATAGCGAATATGACATGAATAGCTTGAATTTCAGCACTAAATTGATTATTATGTTCTCTTAAAGGTTGTAGAAAGGAGAAAATTCACAAGGTACCCCGTCATCCAGTCCATCTTCATCATAAAACATGAATGTGTTAACGTAGACATGCAATTATTAGTTTCTTAATTATTTAATTTTAGTGATTAATAAAGCTATGGTGAGTATCTTAATGTCTTCTACTTGTACATTCGTCACTTATATGTCTTTTTCAAACCTCTATATCTAACTTCAGATTCACCGATACATCTCTGTAATTTAATGACCATATGTACTGACAATGAATTCTGTATTATGACAGAAGGAGCCCCTTTCAATGATGTCTCTTGTTAACGGATTTTGGAGGAAACTGCCTTGCCAAACCAGGAACAGTTATAACAATTCTCATAGTATGGAGAATTTCCTATTGAAAATTTCAAGTTTCTTAATGTTACTGAGATCAGCAGAAACTAAAATTTTTGCAATAGTGTGAGATAGGTTAAATATATAAAGCATATAGGTATATTTAAAATATCTCAGTTGCAACCCAACTTACTGCCAGTAAATCTTTTAGTAGCTTATTTCATTACATGATAAACATGAAAACTTCATTTTAGCATTATTTTCCAGAACACAACTCAAGTATTTTGTATTTTCGGTACTTTGTAGCAAAACCCTTTCAAGTTGAAAGTAAGGTACATAAGAACATTTGTTAAATGCATAAAACTGAATGTAGTTCATGAGTGTTTGATAGCTAAGACATTATCAGAGCATCAGAAGGAAAGTTTTTCCAGGACTTAATTTTATTACTTTAAGCCTATCTTATACAGTCCAATCATATTAATGTCACCACATGTCAAAACCTTAAATAATCTTCTTTTCGCAATATGGATTGCTGCGAGACATAACAAGAAAAAAGTTAATTAGGTTCCTAAAAGTGTTCACTTTAATGATGAGTAATGCCAACTACAGTGCCGTGTCCAGTTGCGTTAGATTATTCCGTTGAGGATTCATGCCATGAACAACCGGATCAAGATGGTCCCACAGAATCTTGATTTGGTTTATGTCATGTGAGTTTACTGACAGGCAAGAACGCTAAACTCATCCTGGTTCTCTTCGAACCATGTACGTACACTGCCAACGATATGACATCTCTCATTGTTTTGGTGGTATATGCCCTCATCCTGAGTAAAAACAATGCTAATACAGGGATGGACTTGGTACGCAACAACAGACGCGTATTTGTATAGATCCACCGTGCCTTCAAACAATGATTGCTGAATACAGAGAATACTTGGAAAACTTTCCTCAGACTATAATGGTTCTGTCTCCAGCCTGGACCGTTCCAGAAAGTGTAGCAGGGTGTTTGCTTTCAGAGGTTTCACGTCTTATACGTCAACATCCGTTTGTCTAATGAAGTATAAAAAGCTATTTATTGGCAAACGCTACCTGTTGCCACGCAGTGGACGACCAGTTGCTGTACTTGCGTGCAAATTTCAGCCTTCATTGTATATATACCGCTGTCAACATAGGTGCATGAACCAGGAGTCTACTTCGGAGGTCCAAACGCAGTTGATTCTCTGAATAGTAGTTTAAGAGATACCATTGGTAACCCTTTGGTTCATCTGGATGGTCTGTTGATCAACGGTACTCATCGATTCGTACGATAGCATTTCCGCATCCGTCTTTCACCTCTATCATCTATGGCCTGTGATGTACCACATTTGCCCCATCACTGATTTTGAACAGTCCCATTTTGCATGCACGGTATATTTGCATGCACGCTGGCTCGTAAACAGTCCACGAACTTAGTCCTTTAGGAGGTGCTTCCACCATCATCATTGACATCATACCAAAAGTCAATGATGATGCCCTTTTGGACTCATCATTGGCTCATGGCTTTTTTTAAAATTTCCCCGTTTCTGCATAGCGCCAACGATTGTAATGTTCTCCGAAGCCCTCACACACCCTTTCTGTATGCTCAGCTGTATTGTGCTGCCACCTATTTTCTGTGATTGGTTATTTAACTTCTACGTTGAAAATACTTGGTGATCACTTTAATGTGACAGGATTGAACAAACTCTTTGATTCATTAGCATTCATTGCAAGATCATTTCAAACAAAGCAGTTCTGATATCATAGAAATACTTTCCAATATATCAGTCAAATATGCTATAAATATTTTGAACAGTATGAGGACTGCACTTGAGTAAGACTAATTTCTATTTGTTTGCATTTGGGCAAACAGCTGTATTTTAGTAAACACAAGTCGCTAAATGAGAAAATCACTTAGCTAATGTAACGTATTACCTTCCTTTTCCAATTAAATAAGCTTAACAAATTTATATTCCCTTTTGATATAGAGATTAGAATTTATGAATAATATATAAAATTATGTAATAAAACTAATAGAAGTGATAAAATTTGCTTTATAGATTTTATAGAATGTATATAATAGATAACATTTCTACTAAAAGTAAAGCAAAACCCATTGGAAATCGAAATTATTGTATCATCATTATCTCTCGATTAAAATTTGTTTTACAATAACAATATTATAAGTGCAACTAAAGACAATTTTTTGAGATTTTATTTACCACTTATCTTTGGAAATCCGGTGGCTTTGTGGCAGCATTTCTTGCTCCTAAGATACAGGTCTGAGGTTCAATCTTTGAGCTTTGTAAGGTCGACTCAGCGTTTCATCCCTTCAGTGAGTCTATAAACTGAGAACCAAACATTCTCGAGAACTAAACACTGGGAGTCTCACGTTAGACTGACTACATAACTGGGTAGTCAGTCTAACGTGTGCACCCTAGGACCCTATTACGCTCAGTCATGAACACTCTTATAGGCACTGTGTATGCCTTGGCCCACATGGGCTGTCGTGCCACGGAGTTTAGTTTACCTTTGATTATTTTGCACATGGTATTATGAATTTGACATCTTGGCCTCGACGATTATTAGAAGTTGTCTCTCTTCATAATACAAAATTTTTTTCTACGATAATTTCCCAAATAAAATACTAACATTTTGTAATAAAAATATGAATAGTAGAATATAACAGTAGAATTTATTAATTTCTTAAAAATAAGATTTTTGTGAGTAGCAGAAAGAGTAATAACGTGTATTAATAGTAAATATTGTTACTCAAATTTTATTTTTTAATGAAATATTTAAATTTTGAATATTCTGAAGAAATTATATCAAATGCTCTAAGCTGGATAGAAATTTAAAATATATTTTAATTTTGTGAAAATAATTGTAAAGAGTTACTTTTTAATTTGTCCAACTAAAAAGTAACTCTTTACAATGTTACTTTCTTATTTTAATTTTGTGAAAATAAGAAAGTAACATTGTAAAGAGTTACTTTTTAGTTGGACAAATTTGTAATTTTTCTTAATATATTTCTAATGCTATCATTAAAGAAAATTAAAAGGCTCAGATTAATTAATTTAAAATTACTCCAACAGGAAAATTATTATCTCTATAATATGTTTACTTCATAAAGTTACCATAATAAGTTAAACAACAAATTTTATATTATTAGAGGTAACTTATTTCATTTTACAAATATTTTTAACAATTTTTGTATCAAAAAATAATACAAAACCCTGCATTTTTTGAATTTTAAATTTTGTACTTTTTATAATAAAGCTGGTAACATTTTTGTAAAGAAATAAAGTAACTTAATTTAATAGACAAAATATAAACCATCATTGTAAACAGTAACTTAGTAACATTGTAAAGAGTTACGGTAAACAATAAATTAACAGTAATTATACTACATAATTGAATACGTTCTATTATTTGAATTTTAAGCAAGAATTTGCTTAAACATGTACACAAAATCTTTCTTGAAATATAGTATGCATTTATCAATATATTCACATCATATATATTGATAACATTTCCTTACATAAAAATACTATAAAATTAGACATACATTGATAAAATAAAAAATGCCACTATTTTAAATTATTGAAGATTAAATTTTTTCATAGTTTAAAAATACTTTGAAAGTAAATACATATTATTATATTTAAAGCAGTAGGAATTTTTGGAATATATAAGTTGGAGGAAAATAAAACACTTACCGATCCCAAATATCCGGCTGCTCCAGTAATAAAAATTGATTTTCCATCGTAGAAATCTTGAATTCGACCGTAACTATTTTGCTCTTCAGTTTCTTCAGCCATCCTTTTAAAAGTAATCACGAAAATTAGAAATTCTGAAACACGCTTTTAGTAAGTTAGAAAATACACAAAATTCTCATATATTTCGATTCTTTTCACAGATGTGTAACTTTCCTTCAAGGAAAGCAGCATTTGAAGATGGAATCATTAATTATTGTCATGTTGTTTTGCGAAAGAACATTCTTACAAAATTTAGGCGTTCTCCAACAGGACTTCAGTTGTTGTATATTTAATCACGTTATTATATAGCTATTACAAATAATATTTAAAATTTAAATAATGTATTATTTTTTAAAAACATTGCGTTGTATGTTAATTATTTTTTGTTTTCTACCCAGATTCAAACTTGAAAAATAGAAGCAGAAACTGGCTTTGTTTTTGCAATTAAAAATTTCTTTTAATTTAATCATAAAATTACAAATCTATTTACACGCATACAAATTCAGTTATTTATATTTTTTTAAATATTTAAGCTTTGTTAACAACATGGTTAAGCTCTCACGTGGAGTTCATAATTTACACTAGATATCATAATCATTGTTTAAAGTTATAAAATAGGTCGTACCACACTAAAAAAAAAAAAAAAAAAAAACATTGACATATGAAAAGTTCAGGAACTAGGCCAGCTTATTTAGAGGGCTTCGAAAACTTGGTAGATCATTTATTCAGCGAGGCTTCCTCCATTTGGACTCGTATATTACAGGAGTATATTTCTTCTTCTGTCTAAAAACTCGTATGATTTTATTATTTCAAATTTATTGTTTATAGATTCCAATAAAGCGTCAGACTTACATAACCAACAGGGTACTTTTTTAAGGGGCGATGTCTTCTTCTAAATCCTTTTCTTTTCTTCTAACTCCTTTTCCTGACACCTGTCTTCTGCTCCATCCCTCGCTCTCTCCCTGAAAAACCGGTTTCCTTCAAGTCCTACGTTAGGGCATAAACAGGGCTAGGGAAAACATAGACACCTTCTCTTTCCCTAGCCCTGGGGCATAACACTTCGTCAAAATGGGGGGATGGGGAATCGCATTATATAAAAGAAAGGACTTCCAGCTAGGAAATAAAATAGGGTAATTTAATTAATTTATAAAAATTATTGAGCCAGTGAATGAATACAACACAGTCATAATGATACACAGAGTTATTATCATTATTTGCAAAAAGTGCCTTACTAAATAGTATTAGTGTGTTCAACTTGCATTTCTTTTATGTTAGGAGGATCATTTTATATGAAGCTAACAGCAAAAGACAAATTTTATATATTACCGCCAAAGTGCGGGAATCACTTATACTTCAGATAAAGTAGATATTGTGCTGATTAAACAGGATAATCCGCTAAGGTGCGAAAAATTGCACCATTTTCCAAATTATCTAAATAATCTGATTATTATTCGTCAAACACTCATTAAAGGAAAAAATAAGACTGAAAAATTCGTGACATTTCATTACACTCGTATTGATATAATATCATTAAGCTAAAATGTCAACCTACTCTATAATCTCACAATCAATATATAATCATTGATTGTTCAGTTAAAATACTGAAACAAAAGACCAAATGATTTAAAATATTATTACAACTAACAAAATCAACGTATGGTTTTTCTGATGTGATATATATACATAATCTAATATTACCAAACAGTCAACAAATTAGTTAATAGAATCACTCTTTCAGAAATGCACTTTCAAACTTTATGATAAGAAAGTCATTAGCGAGCACATTACCTAGCTTCAGGGTGAAACATTCTTGAATCCAACTTTTATTAGAACAAATAACATAATCCATGGATTACTTAGGTGATCTGCACATAACGATTTTCGAACTGTAGCTGCAATATATGTAAATAGTTCTTATTCTGTGTAGCTACGGAATTTTTGTCCGGTGTTAAATTTAGAACGATTTCATGGAATAGAATGAAATTTGTAACAAGATTGAGGCAAATTTAAATATTATGTTATGTTTTAATTCTGTTATTGGATTGAACTTTCACAATCAATTTAAACCCTAACTAAAGATAATTTGAATTTGAATTGATAAATAAATTGATTTTTGAGAAGAGAATTGATAATTTGAATTTGATATATATATATATATATATATATATATATATATATATATATATATATATATATATATATATATATATATATATATATATATATATATATATATATATATATGATATATATATATATATATATATATATATATATATATATATATATATATATATATATATATATATATATATATATATATATATATATATATATATATATATATATATATATATATATATATATATATATATGTATATATATATAAATACATATAAAGTGTTTGCTATTCTAGACACAAATATGCTACTTATTTTCAATATAAATAATCCTTATATTATGCTAAAATTTGTAGGAAAACAATTTTTATTTGATTATATTTTAAATTTTATAGCAAAAAGCATTTACTTTAAATTTTAGATACAAATTATTTAAAATACGGAACAATATTAACGTAATAAATGTGGATAAATATAAATTAATTAAAGTAAAATAGTTGATGGAAAAATAAGCAATGACATTTCATATTTAGAGGCTAGCCATTTGTAATTACAATTTGTTAATTATTTTGGAAAATCTTGTAAATATAGCAAATTATTTCATATTTTTTATTTGATAACATTTAAGTTTTAAATGATAATCAATTGAAACTAAGTTTAGAAGCCAAAAAAATGGGCTAAGATCTGGGAAAGTCTTGTTATCAAAACAGAAGGAAAATGTTTCATGTATCAAAATAAAATTTTTTGTGATAAGCAAAAATTTTAATATTTATTAGTATATTACAATATTTTGCATTATTAACTATATATCAATATAAATATGTATTATTAACATAATTTTGGTAGAAACATTGCTTTTCAACTATGTTATCTTTATGCGTTGCTCAAAATAATTAAAGGATATTGCATTCTTTTATAAAATAACGGTATAAGAAATTTTTTTGCATAAAATCGAAGATGAAAATCACAAATGCAAATTTTTCTCCTTTTCAAATTTCGCAGTATGCAAAATTTGTGTTTGATTTCGAAGACGACGCTTTAACAGCAGCGAATGGGATTTGGCTTTCAACTTAGTATAAAACAAAACGGAAAATAGTGAAAAGCATTCAGTAAGTGCATCGTTTCGTTAAAAACGATATCTCAACGAAGTAATTTAACCAAATCAAAAGCTTAAGAAAATTCAAGAACTGGAATCATTTTCTGGAGACTGGAAATGCAGGACGAAGTTCAAAGCAACGTCATAGACGTGTAACAAAGCTCTGGTCTTTGGACCCCAATCATGGTCTTTAGACCATTTTTTAACACAAACGACTTGGAGACGTCGAAATGTAAATGATATTATTCTTCAACAATACTTTCGCTCAGCAACTGGTACCACAGTTTCGATGCAAGCTGTTGGAAACCGCCTTCACTCGGTAGGTCTGTATGCTCACCGCTGTATGTAATTTTTCTCGACGCTATCTTTTTATCTTGATAATAGGCTTAATTGCATCTGGAATTAACATGGCACTATAAACAATTCTTTTTCTTTCACAAAAGTGTAAGATTTGGTTATGGGGGAATGAAGGTCTATACTGGCATTTCCATTGATGGGCGCATCAATCTCCATATCATTCTAAATAAAGCTCTGATCTATCACCGATAATAGGAATGAGATCCTCAGATCCTTAGCTTGCAGTATTTGGAGGTGAATTCAGTGTTAATGAAAGAAAATTGCAGGCCACATCATGATAACTTGATGAATGATTTCACCTTGGAAGAAAATATCTTGTGAATAGAATATCCAGTATAGTCTCTGGACATGGATCCATAGACCCTGCTTGGGACATTCTAGACAGACGAGTTGCTGGACGCCTATCCCTCTACAGACTCTCCAATAACAAGAAAGAACTCTTCTGAAGATGTAGAACATTTTTAGTAGTTAATTTTTTTCAAAAAAATTTGTTATAAATTTTTTTTTTAGAAAATATATATAAAATGCAAAGTATTGTAATATTTAATAAGAAAATGGAAGAAATACTGAAAAAATACTAAATCTAATTGAAAAAATACTAACAGTTTTCTCAACTCAATAAATACTTATTAATAATTTCTCATCATTTATATTACAGGAATTTATTTTCAGCAATTCAGTGTAATAATCATTTTTTCAGATTTTCCTTGAAGGAAATAAATTTAATTGGCAAGACTATATATATATATATATATATATATATATATATATATATATATATATATATATATATATATATATATATATATATATATATATATATATAAATGCAAAGTTAGATATATAACCAAAAGCACAAGAATATATAAGAAAATTTAAGTTTAGCAATACAATTAGCGCAAAAGCAGCTAAATGGCATTTAATATTTTCAATGTACTATATCTTTCTTTGAAATTTCTTTCAAGTTTTTCAATGTAATTCTTTTCAATGTATTATTTTCCATTTAATATTTCAATATATTGTCTTCCATTTAATATTTCTACATTTGGCATTCAATATTTTCAATGTACTATTCTCCATTTTGCATTTTTCATTGTATTTTTTTCATTATATTCATTGCATTTTATAAATATACTATTTACTATATATATATATATATATATATATATATATATATATATATATATATATATATATATATATATATATATATATATATATATATATATATATATATATATATATATATATATATATATATATATATATATATATATATATATATTGGTATTTTATCATCAGGTGTATTTCAGTTTTTGCTAAACCTTGAGTTAAATCAAAGATGAAATTCAATTAGTTTTAATCATATTTTATTGTTTCCTAGTAATTCCTTAATTCTAAATTTTATTTAAAAATTGCATTTTTTAATTATTGATGATATTTAATTTTTTAAAAAATTTCTATAATAAATTTGGTTTCAATAAAAATTATTTAAAAATAAAATAAGAATATTTTAATTTTTGGACACCAAAAACTACAATATATGCAAATGAACTAATATTTATTGAATTTGTTGGCATCATAAATTATATCCAGCTCCTTCCTTTATATTAAGTCATTAAGTACAAAAGACTTGTTATTTTCTAGAAAATTAAACCCATTAATAAACCATAAATGAGTAGAACGTTGAAAAATATGTAAATATTATATATTAATATATTAATATATTATGTACATACTTCATATAATATTAATATATTAATATCTACATATTGATAAAATATTTACATACTTCATATATATACATATAAAAATAGCTTTAATATGCTATTTTAAATTTAAAAAAAATTCAATAAGTCCAATATAATAGGTAAAATTATTTAGTACTTGCCAGGTGCTGGAACTAGTGCTTCAAAAAAGGTACAACAAATATTAACAAGCACTCCAGATGACTTATTTACATAATTCTATTTTGCGGAGTGATTGTTATATGTTCCTTATTTCTTCTTTCTTTTCCTCTTCTATTTTGTTTTTGGAATATTATATCTGAAACTTGATTGGTTGTTGAGAAGTCATCTAAATTTCAATTATTAAAATCAAATTAATATAGTTCTAATTAATATTCCTAATCCATGATTTCTCTTTTTCAGCCTCCCGTTCATATAATATCCGCTACTTTTCTAAATTTAATGAATTCTTTCTTTATAGAATAGATATTTATTTCCTTATTTCTTTTTTTTTGTTTAAAATGTTTCTTTTGTTGATACAGTAGCTTAGATGCTTAGACGTTTCGAGTATATATGCTCTCTTTTCTCAAAGACTCAGAATAGTTATTTAATATTTAATGGCTTATATATAAAATGGCTTTTCTATACCGTTTGGATGATTTTCGAATGGTTAAATGAAAAATGTTTGACAGGTTAGCAATAATTTTTTTCCTTTTCTTTTATTGCAAAAATTTTTTTGTTTCTAATTGATAAGTTTTTTTTAAGGAATTAAACATTAAAGTTATAATTATCTTTCGATTTGAAAAATTTCAAAATTTTGATGTTTTAAACTGAGATGTTACCATGAGAGTTTTTAATGTTACATATTAAGATTAATGGAGAACCATTACTCTCTTAGGATTATAAACCTACAACTTACTAAACTTATAAATTCATTTATTTCAAGATTGACAAATATTTTAGTATGATTTGTTTAATCTTCCATATAGATGTAGAGCACCTATATCTATCTAATTATTACTAAATTCACACTGTTTTCCATTCAGATCAGCAAAACGAAGCATTTTTTTCGATGGTGAGTGACTGGAGGTGACCAGATTTTATCATTGGATTCCTGAAGCTCCGTGAATTGGGGACACGTGTTTACGTTAATCTTTGAGAGCAAAATCATCGGCTTTGAAATATTAGAAATACACCAATCGTATTTCAAATTACTGTTAATCCGAATAACAGATTCAATCAGCTTTTATACAGTGGCTGCCCATGCCAACACACCAGATGCAAGACTTCTTTAAAGATATTGAAAAGATCTTAGGCAAGATTGCTCTTGGAGCCTGCAGAGACGTATACGGCCATCAAAATGGTGCATGCAAAACCAGCACCCAAAAATCAAAATACGTTAGTTCGCCATTCTTGTATCCAACTTTGCCTTTGAATACGCTAGTGCTGCCGTCCATTACATATTTCATTATGATGGCCTGGTTGGTTTGAGCATCATTCTCACTATTGGAAGATAATGAATTCGAATCCCTGCTTAACCAAAAATTCGTAGTGTACGTTAATAGGCATGTGGTTAAGGCACATGAAACAGATCGTTCTCGCAATGTCTTCTAAGTGAAATAATATCTCTCGGGGTGACAGGTCAAGTATCTGAGTTTTCTGCTTGTTCCTGCTTCTAAATTGTGAATACTTCCACCTATCTGCTTCCACTTAACTGATAGAACCCCACTCTTTTTCTAGGTACAGGGAAGAATGTTGACACAACAATTATGCTGTATTATATGGGGAACCGAATTAATGGTCTGCTTGCTAACAGTTTGTGGTGCATCAAATGTCATTGTATACTGTGCATGTTGCAAGCAATTCCCTTTTCTGATGAATAGTACGGGATATGTTTCAACGGTTCTGTGCTTTACAATCATATAGGACGTCAGTCATGAAAGTAGGATGAGAATCTGTATGCGATTCACCAGTATGAACCTCAACAAGCCATATGTTCCATATTCACATGACACTAGTTGAATTTCAGTGAGGTCGAGTGATAATCACTGAACGATGATCCGCACACTCGATAAGCAACGATCTTTGATCTAATGAATAAGGGCACTTACTGGTAAGCGTTTCTTCTTTTTGTTAGAGATGTAAGTCGATATTCTGAAGTAATTCCGATCTTATAAAGCAATTTTTGAGTGATAAATCTATTTTACAATTTTCATGATGTCGTTTTTCAGCTGTCATTGTCTCTTCTGTACCGTTCAAATGTATATTTTAGCTAATCATTTACATTTTCTAAATTGTCCTTCTTTCACACGATTTTGACGTTCATAAAGTCATTTCTTCCAAATGATGCAATTTTAAAGGCTAAAAATATATGTAGGTATGTGTTTGCGCATTGGTGTGTATACTGGCGCATACAAAATTTTACAATTTCGAACATAAAATAGCGAGCATAAAACATTTAATTTTTACTTTATTTATTTTTATTATATAACTGATAGTGTCTAAAATTAAGAAATATTACAGGTAACGAAGACATTTTGTTGCAATTCTTAATATAGTATAAGCAAACTAACTTCGGCGAAAGAGAAACTTGGGGTACAATTAATTTAAAGACATACATGAAATATTGAAAGAAAGTTGATAAAAATATTTTAAAAGATATTTTCATATTGAAAGTTAGATTTTTTTGCGTAATATTTTTTAAAAGTATCTTGTGTCTATTAATAAGCATTACTTTTTGTAGTGATATTTGCAGTGATATAAATATGCTGAAAAATTTAATTATAATGAAGGATCAGGAAAATAAAAGTTGAGAAAATTAAAAATAAAATATGTGAAGAAATGAAATATTGAAGAATATTTAGTTACATATTAATTGTAAATATTAATATTATTGAAGCAATCAATTTTTACGCGTAGTTGACTTTAATTTTGCACCTAAGTGCAAAGATGATAAGCATTATTGAGTGCGAATGACCAGGAAAAAAATTATTATTTTTTTCATATCGCTAATAGTTTAATAATTATAGTAATCATCTAAAATACTGCGTAAGAGCCTCAGATTGTTATTGTATGTTTCACTAATGGTTTAATAATTATATCATAAGAACTTTAGAGAAAATGAGGTAAATCCCCTTTTTTCGTTCATTTCTTCAATACCTATATATAGTGTTTGATTATAATATATATATATATATATATATATATATATATATATATATATATATATATATATATATATATATATATATATATATATATATATATTATACTTATTTATTTATTTATTTTGGAAATTTTTATTAAATTGAATAAGACAATACTCTCTATTATATCTTTCCTATTATCTTATCACCTGAAATTTTGTATGAGCGAATTCAATTTAAAAGGGACAGAATAGAAGGAAGTGAAACTTGCATCAATATGTCAGTATATGACAAACTTAAAATGAATACTGTTTCTTTTCGAAATTTTGATTACAAAGTTTGTAAATAATTTACAATAAACAAAAATATATGAAGCAAGTTTTGTTTTAGTTTCCAATTCTATATAAAATGTAAAATGTGTTTCATAATATATGCACATTTTGTGTCAAAAAATAGAATTTAATGTTTTTACAATTAAATTGAAATTTTAATCAGAAGTGGTTTTTTTCTTCTTTATATGTTTTCAAAATGCTGTATACAAAAAAATCTAATGTATGTCCTAATTTTTGGCTTACGTTTCATTAATTCGATCTCCTTATTTCTTTTCAAAACTAGTGAGACATCAAATTCCAAATACTCGCCTCTCCATGGAAAAATTTAAACTAGCAAATCTATGATAAGTCAGCTATTGAATTTACTGAGTCAATTGTAGAATGATTTAAGCCAAAGCGGCTGTATATGCTGCTGGATGTATATATAGTTAAGATAAGAGTGTCTGTAACTAACAAATTATTCTTTTTGTATATTATTTCACTTAAGTGAAATTTTATATTTTTCATTTTGCTTAGTATAACTCCTTTAATGAGTTAGACATTGATAAAAAAGATTATAAAGTACAGACAATGTAAGGATATACAATGAAAACAATATTATATGTGAAGATAGAACATGATTTCATTACTTTTTCATAAAGAATGGTAAAAAACACGCATACAGAAATTAGACTGCATAATAAATTGTATAGAATTTTAATTCATCCCAATTTTGTTATAATGATGACCCTAACTAATCCTTCAAGAATGGTTATTCTTTTTTAGTAAATAGTAGAAAAAAATTGATATCTGTTTATGAAAAAAATATGTTTAAAATGATCAACAGAGTATGTTCTACATAGTTTCCAACATACGTAAAATTAATTGTTGTAGAGAAGATATAACTTTGAACTTCACAAGATCATAAGTAACTTTACCTTAATGAAGTATATTAAAATAAATAAAAAGAATATCGGATGGCCAATTAGATGTGAAGGCTTTATGATAATATAATGAAAAATGCATTACAAATAAGACTACTGGAAATAGAAATGGTATGAAACTAAAATTGGTATGGGCGATCTATAGGAGTTGGACATTTTGATAACTAAGAATAAAAAATTTGAGAACAAAGATAAACCGGATATTATTATACACATGTAATTCGGTTAATAAATATATATAAGATGATATCATTCATAATCTGAAAATTTATGACAGACGATCATATGAATATATTGTTTGAATCTTTACTGTCCATTAATTCTTTATTGAGGAGACCACCTTGAAAAAGGGCACCACATTTGAAAACTATCATACCAATATCTTTCAACTACATTTGGATGATATTTTCTTAAGCAGATTTTGCTTACAATATACGTAAGAAAGTTTAATTAAAATTTATTCACTTTTATAATAAAAGTATCTTACTTTGTTGTTCCACATTTGTAAGACTATATTTTGGGTAAATGATGATAAATAACTTTTATATTTTTCTGATTTTATTTCTAAATAAATTGATTTATTCCTTTTTTTAGTATAAAATAGTTTTTTTTATCTCAATTTAATTATTTTTCAAATATTTATGTTGTATATAATTTATAATGATTTGTAGACCTAATAGCTTAAGCACTGTTTCACTAAGAATGGTACGCGTACCCCCAAGGGTGGGTGAAGAGTTTGATGGGGATACACGCTGCACAGAAGTATTGAGGAGATATCCAAAGCACTGTGCTTAGTTGTACCTAGTTCTACTTTCTGATGAGTCAAGTCAAGATAGTTTTGTGAGGTTTACACTTTGTTACCGAGATAGCTTACTTTGTTATAATTTGTGGCTTCTCGAAGCGCCTGTATTTTTTTTAGCTTTTTCATTATTTTCTTGCAAAAATGTTTGTTGTGTGTTTATTTTTCTGGTGTTTTTTTCGTTGTGTGATTATTTTTTAGATTTAAGTCTGGAACTACTACGTATAAAGAAAGAAATAATTATAATGGAAATAAATTAACAAGAAATAATGAAATTGATGACAAATCAAATTCAATTCTGAAAGAACTTGTTAAGAAAAAAGCAAAGAAAACTCTCTTGTACAATAAAGAATACCTTAAATTTAGATTCTGATGGATTGGAGATAAAAATGAGCCTGTTCTAATTATAGTCATATGGTTAGAAAATCTAACAAACAAAAGCATGAAAAAATCCATCTTAAAGAGGCATTTTGAGATAAACCATAATCAATACAAAAATATAAACCTATACAGTTCTTTTGAAAATAAACTTAAGGATACAAATCAGTTTTTAAAAGCAATGCGAGGGCTTGAAAAGAGACAATCAAAAATACTAGAAATTTCTAACGAAGTGTTGATTTTAAGTACAAAATGTAATGTAACAGGAGCTTTAAGAGAAATTTTAACCAAGCTTGCAACCAATTCCTGATACTATTTATGCTTCTTAATTGTCTCACTAGTTGTCTAAGACGAATAGCATTTTTATAAAAAATCACTTTGAAATTAAAAAAGAATGTTCAAAATAGAAACTGTCGTCTATTAATCTTTTCTTGGCTTTCAACCTCAGTAATAAGCATCAGGGAACGTGAAAATGAAGAAAATTACTGGGGAAAAACATTTCATGAAATAAAAAGGAAAAGAAATATAGAAAACTCTAATGGATAATAAGGTAATAGAATTAATATTTTGAGGTTATACTGATTTGCTCTTTCTCCCCAGCAAATAATTTTAAGTGAGTGAGTTAATTAAAATTCTAATTATAGAGTTTTAAAAAATGAACTATTTTTTTGTTTTGACAAAAGGATAAGATAAAATAAGCTAGCCAATAGTTGACGTTAGATTAGCTAAATATATAAGGAAATAAAACTGAAACCTTTAAGATGCTTGAATATATTCTATTAAAAGTGAAACTGTTGCCTTTTTGTGGATTAGACTAGCAAAGTATTGCTCTTCTCTAGTCTCAGACACAGATGGAAGTTTGAACAATTCATATAAATTCATAACTTTTTCAAATTTATTAGAATTTTTGTTCAAAAATTCACATTTATGAAAACGTAGAAGAATACATGACTTGTTTTAAAAAAATGAAAAATTTTAAAAGCATGTATAAATGCAAATAAAACAGTTGCTGAAGCACCAAAGTTAGATACTGAAAAATAACTTTTTGAATATAAATGTGACTTTTCTAAAAATGGTCTTCCATTTTTTCCTTTTAGGAACTAAGAAAAGCTATATTAGTATAAAACAAAATGCATTTTAACGATCGATTGATTAAATATTTTCTTTTCTAGTAAAAAACATATTTTGATTGAACTTTATCAAAATGCTATCCTAAAGTAAGAGAGCACTTAATCAAGAGGAAAAAGTATGTTCATTCTCAGTCGAGTAATATATAAATACACCCTTTACCTTCCATATTACATGACAACTTTATAGCATAATTGTGAAGTTTTGTTACAGATATTACCTTGATATTAAAAGCTCAAAGTGCTTATTTTCATATTTGATAGGATGCAGTAAAATTTACATAAATCAAATGACAGTCATTCATGTGGAAAACAAAAAAATTGGGAATCAAAGAGTCATTTCTTGGTGTTTTTTTTATCAAAGAAAGAAAGAGAAAAGGAAAAGCATTTTAAAAGTTATTAAACGGGATAATTTAAACATAAAAATGTGCAGTGGACATAAATAAGCTTGTGATTTTATAATGGTTGATGCACATTCAAAAAGTTTAGCTAGGATTTGTTAATTTAATCTGGAAGTTTATGTTGATCTTGTACAAATCACTCTCTTAAATTGGTTGGAATACATTCCCTTGCAATAATTCTTATTATGTGGATCTATAAATTTGAATGATTTTTTTTAAAATTTCTATGCATACAAGGACGACTTTTCTATGATATGTCGAAACTGTTTTTAAAAGACTTCAGAAACAAGATACCGCATATCAGTTTTTTTAAGCTTATGTTTGAGTTTCTTGATCTTTTTTTTTGGTCCTCAAAAGATCTCTAATTATTTCAGAAACTATTGAAGCCGAAAGGTCGATTTAAATTCTGTTGCCAGTATTGCACGATTCCCCCTTTCTTGCAATTTGTTTAATGAGTAAACTATTAGAAGTAATTAAACATGTTCAAAAGTCTATAATTCTTAAAATGAGTTTTTAAGCATCTGTCATCAAAATCAGAAGCTTAAAAGCTATCTTAAAACATTTAAAAATGAACTTGTGTATAAAGAAGTTTAGTTTGCAAAGGATCATATGATAAGATGTGTATTACTATAGTAAAAATAACTTTTAAGAAGACGAAAACATCTAATGGCTTCAGAAAAATATCACTGACTCTGGAATAAGAACTGGAAAAATCAATGTTAAGATGTATGAATGTGTTTCGAGAAGTATTGAAATGCGTCACTAAGATTCTTCATTAGATCAATTTGCAATCAGGCCCAATAATACGATCACAACCTGAAAAACTGAATTTTTAAAAAAACCTTAGCAGAAAATTACCATGATTTGTATGTGGATAATATCTATTCGAAAATCTTACTCTTGAGAAGACTTTTTAATCACCCAAAATTCTAAAAATGGCTTTTGATTCGAATTTCCTAAAATTGACAGTTTATGACTGAATGTGAATGTTCCAATTTCACGTTAACATTAAAAATTTTTGTAGTGTTTTTATGTGGTATCGAAGCCCGGTGGCTTAGTGGCGGCATTTCAGGCTCCCATGACACAGGTCCGAGGTTCTATCCTCGGGCTGGGCAAGGTTGACTCAGCCTTTCATCCCTTCAGTGGGTCGATTAACTGAGTACCAAGCATGCTTGGGAACTAAACACTGGGGGTCTTACGTTAGGCCGACCACCTAACTGGGACATATGCTTCGCACCCCAGGGCCCTCGTTCATGAAAACAGTTATGGGCGCTGTAGGCCTTGGCCCACATGGGCTGTCGTGCCATGGAGTTTAGTTTAGTTTTATGTGGTATCACATGAAGAGAGTTTTTCGAAACTTCAATCAAACAAAAGTTATCTCAAATCCATTTTGACCAAATAACTATTCCTTCCGTTTGCAATTTTGTCAATTAAAAATAAGGAAACTGAAATGATCGATTTTAATAACACAACCTCAAATTTACAGAACAAAAACTGAAAAAAGAAATTACAAGAATTACATTTGTCTAGTTTTTTCCCCTTTATGGTTTGACGTCTAAAGAATTACATAATGCATTTGTTTTTCCAGACAGGAAGCATTTAATCCAAAATTTCCTGCGCAATTACTGTAATTAGTCTGGAATAAAATAAACACACCTATATTAATATATTGGAATAAAATTTAATCTTCTCATTGCACAAATAATGGAAAATTTACTATTGAATGTGAATTAAGTTGTTTTTATGGAACTAAGGAATCATGTTATCAATATTTATGAATTTATTAGAGCACCAGAGGTGCGGGCAATAGGCATATTCCATTAAAAGCGTATGTTACAGTTGAAGCAAGCGAAAAATTGTTTACTTCTATTAGTTTGAACTACAAAACGAGCTATATGTTATATTTACGCATGGCAAATATGCTAACATGTTTCCTTGTCATTTAAGTATCAGCTGATAAATTTATAAATAAGAAAATATGCATATTTCTGATAAAATTTATAATTTAAAATTTCGTATTTTTAATTAACCTCTTTAAAAAATAAATCACGTAAGGTTGCTTAGATCATAAATGTTTTATTTGCCTATTTCTTAAAAATGTTTTGTAATGTTTAACAAATTTACTATGATGTTAAATTTAAAAAGATATTCATGTAAAAATTAGCAATTTTTTGAAGTAAATTTTATATTTTAAGCATTTTATAATAATTGTAAAAATACTAACTTCTATATAAATTATGACAGAATAGGGAGCAAATATTGAAAACAATTATACTTTGCATTAACATAAACAAAATCTATTTACAAAACAATCTAGATAAATGAAAAATTATCAGAATTACTTATTTTAGCAATATCTAATACTGTTT